>OX328127.1:79725085-79871792 GCA_946811695.1 Gonocerus acuteangulatus | reverse complement strand
AACTGTATGTTTGATTTCTCTGAGGTTGTTGTCTTGTGTAAGTTGCCAATATCGCTGCAAGTTGTTTAAAGTGTAATATCTTATAATGTTTCTCACCCATTGAAACTAGGCTACATTCAAAAAGAATATTTTTTTTTTTGTGTTATTGGGATACGGTTATGAAGTCATATTAAATGATAGTAGCTGTGCAGTTCACCAAGTTTGGAAAAAGCATAAACCATCCCTTTATAATTACCAAGTTCATTGAAGCGTTCTCCAGTTTCTACTCGGCGCCCCCCAATCTCTTCCCGGCAAAGTTTTAGGTTCGACGACCAAATAACGGGATTTACTTCTTCAGCTCATTGGCGCAGAAGGCATTTACCAGAGCATATTGGAGAGATCTTAGACCCCAGCAGGAGTTGGAACAGATGGAGGGACCAGGAGTATCGGGTTGGTTGGTGGGACGGGACGGGACTAGGGACCCCACGGGACAATCACTCTAAGCCGATTGGAGGATTGTTGAGAATATCCTTCACAAGATCCATCTCTCCTTTCCAAGTGATATCATTCCTTTATACTCCCCCGTCATCTATCTTCCGCTTGAGGAGTCGGGAAGCGGTATAATTGACACATGGAACTTATCGAGTCAATATCTCTCTATGGTGAAAAAAAAACATTCTCCGCGAATCTGCTGTGCCGAGAATGTAATTTGTGTCAGTAAATCTACTATATATTTTTCAAATACCGCTCACTCACTGACCTATCATCGACCAGCCCAAACCTCTGGACAGAAAAAATTGAAATTTTACATGGACACTCTCTTTAGCATGTAAACACTCAGTAAGAAAGGATTTTTTGATATTCAATTTTTTAAGTATTTTTAGAGCGGTTTGAATTTTTAGTTGGTTGCTAGGACAATAACAGGTGAGCTGTTACCGTATTGTATTTATTTCTTAATATTATTTTTATTTGCGGTTCATTTCAACTATGATGGCAGGCCTTGAATTACTAGAAATAAACTGTGATTTTGTCTCTCATTGAGTTTACAATATACCTGGTGATGGTGCATCCGAGGCAATAATATCCCGAACCCTTCCACAGCCTCCTCACCCATCAGCATCCTCAGTCAGAATAGTTTTTGGTAATGCTCGCAAATATGGCATTTTGGAAACATAAATTTTTAAATTTTAAAGTACATTTATTATTGACAGTGAATTTTAACCTGCACTGGTTAAACTGATGTTATCTGTTTCTTGACACTGGTCCGGAACGCCCCAAAGTCAAGAAACATTGTACTTTGATTACTTGATAAATAACGTATGACGGGAGCCGTACTATTATAAACTACACAAAATAATGTTGTCGCGTTAATTTTGGTGATATATTATTTAACACTATGAAAAATAAATTTTCGTTTTCATCGAATTTTAAAAACTATCTCCAGAATTAAGGAGAAAAAGTCTATTTCAAAGAACTATTTCATTCCAAGTTTTTAACATAAAAAATGCAATCATTAAACAATAATTTATTTTTCGCCAAATAAATTCAAAAAAATGCTTATGTTTGAAGTATACATTTGTTTACACCAAAAATTAAAGCACCCTAAGAAATTCTAAAGAGGTAAATGTCATAGAAATCAAAAAATAATTCTTTTTTCCTCAGAAAAAAAAAATAATGTTAGAATTTTCGAGGTCTACTTAGAGATGTTTCATTGTCAGAATAAATGATAATAAGCAATATACATAACTGAATACAGGATTAAAATTAAAAAATATTAATTTTGAATGTAAAAAAATATATTCGAATCCAGAAGGGCGTAATAATCTTCCTATTTATCACCCGAAAAAACATGTCTCTAACCTTAAGTTAAGGTAATATTTACATTCCATGTACATTGAGGTTGCTGGCAGAGAAGGAAGATCTTCAGGCAAACGAAAAAATATATTCGAATCCAGAAGGGCGTAATAATCTTCCTATTTAACACCCAAAAAACATGTCTCTAATCTTAAGTTAAGGTAATATTTACATTCCATGTACATTGAGGTTGCTGGCAGAGAAGGAAGATCTTCAGGCAAACGAAAAAATATATTCGAATCCAGAAGGGCGTAATAATCTTCCTATTTATCACCCGAAAAACATGTCTCTAATCTTAAGTTAAGGTAATATTTACATTCCATGTACATTGAGGTTGCTGGCAGAGAAGGAAGATCTTCAGGTAAATGAAAAAACGTCTAGTTCCTTAACAACAGTTCCTCTCCTCAACTTTAGCCATTTCATTTTATCAAGTATGACTTGTGTTTTTGTTTGTATCGCATTGTTTTTAGCGCGGTTCCTCCCTCTCCCATAGGGAGGAACCCCACTTATAAGGTTGATACAATGACGCAATCCAGAAGTGCCGACTAGAAAATTTTGCGTTTCAGAACTCCTAGAGACCGAAAATGATGGTGGTTCAAATTTGTATATATATATATATATATATATATATATATATATATATATATATATATATATATATATATATATATATATATTTGTCTGTTCGCTCTCTAGGCAGAAGACGAAAGGTCCGATTTTGATGAAATTTGGAACAAAAATCCGTCGTCCAATTTGAAAGGTCAAGTTCGTTAACCAGCAAAATCCGTCCACTGGAAGATGGCATTTGGGGCGAAATTCGCGCAAAAAAAATCGTAACGCTTACGTTTTTGAGTTCATAAGCTTGTAAGCACTCGTTTTATAGGCTTCTTGGGCTAGGAAAACGAATGAAACCATTCTCAAGGCGATACCTTTATCCGTTTTCGAGAAAATTGGAAAAATAGTTTTTGAATACCGTTTTTGGTTTGGGTACTTAGAATCATGGGATTCAGTTGAAACATTTTCTGCATGTTCTACTTTCATTCCAAGTAATATGTTGAAATTTGTGTTACGTTTGGAGTTAAGGAAGGGTTAGAATAAAATATTTTATTAACAGACATAAAAAGTTTTGGTAACTTTGTATACTTTCCTTAATATCTCGAAAAAGGTTGAGAATCTTGGTAAACGAAAGAATACCATTAGAAAGCTTACTAAATGTTCTACAAAAAGGGTTCCGATGAAATTTTTGGTTAGACGATGTCAATCGGAGAAATAAGTGCTTAAAAGTTCGAAGTAATTGATTTCGCTTATTCGAACTGTTCTTTTTGTCTGTTTTTATTCCTTGTTATTTTTTAACTGCTTATAGTTGGATAATGTATTTGATAATAAATCAGGTTAAGAAAAATAAGAAAAACAATTTAATCTTATAGATATGGATTTCCAAGATATAGCTTTTCAAATGCCTAGCGGGGTCCTTCCTAGGGCGGGGACCCATCCAGGTAAGATCGCAAATAAGACCTTTCTTGAAAGTAAAGATGGAACTGTCAACTTTGGTCCTCCTCTGCCTCCCGGCACTTTCATTGCTGACGAAGGCTACCAATGAGTAGCCAAAACGTCCTAAATATAGATTTTTTAACAAAAATCGTATTGAGGTTTCTTTAGCCGAATCCCAACCATTCCATCTTTACTTATCACCTCGACGGCTAACTATCTAATCTTCATGCTTTCTAGAAATGTGGACCCAAAATAATAACAGCTACTATTTTAATAATTTTAAACGAGTCTAGAGATAAGAACGGAACCGCGCTAAGATGATGCAGTTCCTGCGAGTCGGACTTTTTTTTAATGTTTATGTTGATGAATCAAGATTATTTTGATTATTTATTCATTGTTTTACGTGTAGGTTTAGTGAGCATTTTAATATTTAGAAGATTGCTGTTATGCAACTGTTTTATTCTATTCATTTTGTCACAGTTCTGAGGATGGTAGCAAGAGCTACCGAAAGCGCTCAGCGTGGAAAATAAACTGTTCTAAAGGAACTTGACGTTTTATCATTTACCTGAATATTTACATTATATAAATAACAAACGTAAAATAAAATAATACCATTAAACTTCATGTAATATACAAAAATACAGTATTTGTGTTTATGTTGTTCTATCTCGACCCCAATTCTTCAATCATGTCATATCGTCAGGCTGGATCGTCACTACGTCATTCAATGAATATGACGTCCATGAATATTCAGATTATGAAATTCAATTATTTTGATATGCTTGCTTCGTCCATATGTATATACGTGTCGAATTGTTTTCTCAAATATACATACGTCAACAATAATTCAGCTCGCGTCTTCTATTGACAACAGAAATTGGAGTAAATCGACCACCAAGTACACAATTCCCTAACAAAATAATGGACGGGATCGTTAAAAAAAATATTTAAAAGGATGTCGTATTCTTAACATTGAAGTATAATAATTTTAATTTATTTTGAAAAACGGTAAGTATTTATTATTAATAGGAAAAGTGCAATTGCCTAATTATGGATTTGAAATTTTTAAGGGGTAATGCTACCTTTTAACTTTTTTTTACCAATTTTTTATGGCCTAAAATTCTTCCTTAACTGATCAAAAATGATAACCAAAAGAGTGTTTATGCGGAGAACATTCGATTTAAATTGGCAAAAATACGATTTTCTGGGGTCTCCCGTGGTCTAGTGGTTAGCGCGATAGATTCTTAAGCGGGAGATGGTGGGCTCGATCCCCACCGGCGCCAGAAATTTTCTCATCTCAGGGCTCGCTGTGAAAATTCCTGGCTGCACCCTGGACGTCGGCGCTAATAGCCAAGAAAAAAAAAATACGCTTTTCTGCGTGAAGCCTCGATGACGAGTGAGCGCGACGCTTCTTTGAAGATAATTTTCTAAGCGAGCTTCGATTAGTCCCTTTTTAATAATTATGTATTTTTTTGTTGTTTCTCCTTTAATACATTTCAAAATTAAAACCAATTTTTTTTATCTTCATTACAAGATATAATGAAAAAAAAATTAAAAAGGAAAAAAAGAACCTTAAACTTTAAAGTTGTTTTCTTAAAACTATGTTTTTTCAAATCGGGCGATACTCTGGCGTATTCAATTTTTTATCGATCAACTTCCAATTTTAACTGCGGCTTGCTAATGATATTTTCTAGTAAAGTACGTAGGATATTTTTGATTCATTAAATTATAACGAATTTCGACGGATTTTTTAATATTAAATATCATTTTTGAAAAAATAAATATTTCTTAAAAATCCTTTACTAGATTTAACCTTCTTCTTTCGAAATAATTTTAGTTGTACGTTCTAGAATAAAAATTGCCTGAAAAAAGATTGTTTCTGTTCGTCAGACACAGTGCCGCCATTTTTTTCTCGAAGAATTGATATATATATATATATATATATTTTTTTTTTTTTTTTTTTTATATCTTAACATCTTATATAAAACGTTTGATATAAAGAATTGAAAAATACAGTTTTTTTATTATTTATAAATTCAAGAAAATACCGTTTGATTTTGATCGAACAAGGGTGTATTACACCTTAATTGATGGACAGACGGTTTTTAGCACGGCAAAACTCCAAATTAATTTATTAAAAAAAAAAATATTTTAACCAATTGAATTTTCAAAACATTGATAAGTACGCTGTGTTTTTAGCAACCCAATATCTTTGTTTTGTTTTGAATAAAGAACTTCCTTTACTACTAGAAAAATCGTAATCTCTCTAATTAAATAGGATGTTCTTATAAAGGAACAATAAATCCCACGTTGTATGTCGAGGGGGGACTTGGAGCCCCCATGTTCTTATAAAGGAACAATAAATCCCACGTTGTATGTAGATGGGGGACTTGGAGCCCCCATGTTCTTATAAAGGAACAATAAATCCCACGTTGTATGTCGAGGGGGACTTGGGGCCCCCATGTTCTTCTTTATTCATATATGTATTCATTAAAATAAAAATAAAAAAAATAGTTTTTTCCTCTGTAAAAAATGTTTCTGTTGCCATGGAGCTTCATTCGCCCCCCTCTCCCTCTTGAGAAAAGTATTATTAAAATTACATAATAAGTGATTATTAAAACGTTATTGTCCTTTATTACAAAAATAATTATGTTTGCCATTTCTTCTCTTTCCTCTGTTTTGTATACTTACAAATTTGTGTTGAGAGTTTAGCTTTTATAAAAATCTTCTGTGTTATAAATAATTTTTTTAAAATAAAATAATATATTCCTAATAATTTTTTCAATAAGACTAATTTATTATAAAATGGTCAAAAATACATTAATTTAAATAATGCATAAATTTTACAATGAAATCTGTAGTTAATAAGGTCTCAAATAGGTAATGAATTTAAGAAATTTGCTCTGAGTGATTAAGTTATTTTTCCCTAAAACACTATTCTATAATAAATAAAGAAAACAAAAAAAATCATATTTTTTTTATAAAGGGCATACAAATAATCACTATCGGGTTTAGGGCGGTACAGTTAAATCACAAGCATACAAATCAATTACATTTTTTTACAAGTAGAGAAAAAAATAATCAAAATTTCTATTTTCTTCAAACATATAATAATAAAGAACTTAATATTTAAATATTTAGCCATGGTGGTATAATATATGTAAGAGGTAGAGATAATATTCAGCAGATGTGAGGATCTCAGGGAACAATAGCCTTTAGATGAAGGTAGTTCATGAACATGTGGGGCTTTGGGGGGACCATTGTTATCAATATTCCTGATAGGAGAAGCAAATCCATATCATCTGGACCATTCAACAGCTGACGTTTCTCTAATCAAGTTTATAATCATAGTAACGCTCCGCATTGACCTATATATATATATATATATATATATATATATATATATATATATATATATATATATATATATTCCAGGAGATTACAACAGGTAACCCAACAATAATATTTTTGAACTCCACGGGATATAATAATTCATTCAATGTTTTTTTGGATTTCGCGGTTGTATGTTGCCCAGAAATATGGTTATCGCAGGAACCCCAGCTGCTGCCTCTAGCTCCATTCAAGCTAGCAGCCTTTTCCCCAGCAATAAAGGCAAGTCTAGAGGAAGAGCAAGTGGAAGCCTCGCTACAGTTAACTCAAAACTAGTATCTAACTTTTTTAGTATGTAATAGTAAGCATATATACATGTATATATATATATATATATATATATATATATATATATGTATATATAGTTTTTGTATACTTCAGACCTTCCCATGAAATGAGAGTACTCTTAGATTCATGAGCATTAAACTTAGAATTATTTATATATATATATATATATATATATATATATATATATATATATATACTGGGAAGAAAGTAGCCACTAGAATAGGCCAACATTGCGCTGACAACCGTCTGAGACGCGCAAAAACGTCTGCCGTAGCAAGACATGGTGAAGAATGTCCCGGGCAAATGCTTTTTGACGAAGCCAGAGTCCTAGCCAAAGAAGACAATCTTCAAAGTAGGCTAGTCAGAGAGGCCGTCAAAATTTTCAAACAGCCGAAGATTCTGAACCGAGATGACGGTGTCATCCTTCACCTTACGTGGAAGCCCGTTCTCCGAACTATTAAAGAAAAATCAGCCGGGAAGCAACAAGCAAGCACAAAGCAACAAGACAAAGAAGAGCTTCGGCACAGTTCAATTGGCTCCACGCAGTGTCGGAGAGCCCCGATACAAAAATGAGCATTGAAATATGCCATATGTAAAGATAACATAATCTTACAGGTTATTATAAAATAACAAAGTTAAAAAAAAAAAAGTTAAAAAGTATGGACCGTCTGAAGAATCAGAATGGGATTTCTGCGAAATATTACCAAAATAAACTGACAGCTGGAGAACGCCCTACCACCACTAACATATATATATATACATATATATATATATATATATATATATATATATATATATATATATATATGTATATATAGTATATATAGTGAGTGTGTGTATATAAATGAATGCAGTAGATATGGATATGTATAGTAATTAAATAGGAATTTATGTAAATACTCTTACATGTGTATATATTTATATTTAAATTTAAAAATGTAATTATGAACTCTTGGATTAATATAATGATACTCATATATTACTGGATGTAATCCATAAATTATGACTTACTAACCTCACTAATAATCATAACTTAATAATTAACATTTTTATATAAGAAAATAAAAAAGAAGTTTTCTGCAAGCAATAAAACAGTATAATACTATATACACACAATGGTGGGCAAAACTAAAAAAGTCCGTCTCGCAGGACTGCATCATCTTAGCGCGGTTCCGTTCATATCCCTAGTCTAATTTGGAAAGATTAAAATAGAAGCAGTTATTATTTTGGTTCCACCAGTCTTTTTTTTTAAATTAATTATTATAATGGCGTGTCAACCCTTAAGGTCACTAACGCCATTCCTGTGAGTAGTAAAGTCTTGAAAGGTCATGATTTATAATCTTACCTGGAAGGGTCTGCTACACTAGAAACGGACCCGCTAGTGACAAGGTCTTGGAATCTTGGAAATCCATATCTCTAACATTAAATTGTTTTTCGTATTTTTCTTAACTTGTTTTATTTTCAAATACATTATCCAACAATAAGCAATTAAAAAATAACAAGGAATAAAAAACAGACTAAAAGAACAGTTCGAATAAGCGAAATCAATTACTTTAAAGTTTTAAGCTCTTATCTCTCCGATTGACATCGCCTAATCAAAACTTTCATTAGAACCTTTTTTTAGAGCATTTAATAAGCTTTCTAATGGTATTCTTCCGTTTACCAAGATTCTCAACCTTCTTCGAGATATTAAGGAAAGTATACAAAGTTACCAAAACTTTTTATGTCTGTTAATAAAATATTTTATTCTAACCCTTCCTAAACTCCAAACTTAACAAAAATTTCAACGTATTAGTTTTAATGAATGTAAAACATGCAGAAAATGTTTCAACTGAATCCCATGATTCTAAGTACCCAAACCAAAAACGGTATTCAAAAACTATCTTTCCAAGTTTCTCGAAAACGGTTAAAGCTATCGCCTTGAAAATGGTTCCATTCGTTTTCCTAGCCCAAGAAGCCTATAAAACGAGTGCTTACAAGCTTATGAACTCAAAAACGTAAGCGTTACGATTTTTTTTGCGCGAATTTCGCCCCAAACGCCATCTTCCAGTGGGCGGATTTTGCTGGTTAACGAACTTGACCTTTCAAATTATATGACGGATTTTTGTACCAAATTTCATCACAATCGGACCATTAGGGAAGCCAGAAATGAGCGAACAGACAAATATATATATATATATATATATATATATATATATATATATATATATATATAAATAAATAAATATATATATATATATATATATATATATATATATATATATATATATATATATATACAAATTTCAACCACCTTTATTTTCGGTCTCTAGGGGTTCTGAAACGCGAAATTTTCTAGTCGGCACTTTCGGATTGTTTCATTGTATCAACCTTATAAGCGGGGTTCCTCCCTACGGGGGAGGGAGGAACCGCGCTAAAATTAAAACTACTTTCACGTTTTAGAATAAACTAAATGTAAACTAAAAATTGCAACCTAAAAGACTAAAACTAAAATTAAATTAACTAATGGATATTAGTTGAACTAAAACTAAAACTAAACCATTTGGAATTGATTAACAACTGAATTAAAGCTTTATTTTAGTATAGTTTAGTTCTATAAAATTACGTGAATTAACGTAAACCATTTGTTATTTCGATAATTAAGTAAATTATTAAAACTGATTTCTTTCCTATTATAATTCATAAATAAACACTCTTTATTTAAGCAAAAATACATACATACCCATTTTTTTACACTCGATCTGAATCAAAGTATGCAATAAACTCATTGGTGAATTAAAAACTAAAACTAAACTAAAACCATAAATTAAGGTCACTTTTGCTAAAATTAAATTAATTACCATACTAAAACTAAAAAAAACTATTTTTTAAGAGAATATTCCAACACATGATTAATCATTTTACAAATCTAAAACTAAACTAAAACTAAAAATAAAACGTGATTTTATTTTTATTTAGAATGAATTAACGTTATTTTAGTAAATTAACGTTAGTAGTTTTGCCAAACACTGTTTATATATATATATATATATATATATATATATATATATATATATACTGCTTAAGATTTGCCGATTTCTATCGTTATATTTTGCAATTATTCAATTCTCTTTCCTCAGATTTTTGTCCAATTTTGTACTTCATCACTTTTTTTATAAATTTTGACTCGAAACAGGATACAGTCATAGTTGTTGGAATCGTTGACATTCACATAAACTGTGGAGCATAGGAAAATAAAAATAAACAAATAGATATTATATAAATATTACTCACTGATTCTTGATAGCTTGAATGCATCTGCAGTGTTTATGACGTCCACGTAGGCCTGGAGTTCGAACCTCCGGTTGGTGAGGTTCTGGTTGTGCATGAGGACGGCGAACTTAAATGCAGATTGCACTTCGTCGGTTCCCTGCTCGAAAATCGCTCCTGCAACAACAATTAGTGTGCAAGTTATCGAAAAATTTGGTAATTTATGGACTTGAATATATACCAACCGTAGACATATTGGCGGAAAAATGCTGTGCAATGTTATTAACGTTACGTATAATCTGTGAAAATACCAAAAGATGGGTTTCTACAGTAATTACGAATTAGATACCTATTTATTTATTAAAATATTCTAAGAAACAATTCCAGTCAGGGATCGAAACCGTTTTTTTTTTGTTTTTTTTATCAAAAAAGTTAAAATAAAACTTTTACTTAAAAGTTTTAAGAGTAAATATTATTCAGAAACTTCTAGAATTAGGTACATGAAAATAAAAGTTGAAGTAATATGTTTATTTATTTTAAGTGAAATAAAATTACATTAACCAAGAATTATAGTGTTTCGTTGGTTTACAATACCTGGAATACTGAAAAGAAACCATTGGCCTAATGGTAGAAAGAAATAACTCTAAAAAATAAAGTCCCATGGCATCAAAAATAAATGGTACGACCTGGAATGTCGGAAAATGAAACAAAAGTTAAGACAAAAGTACAGACAAATGCTCAGGAATGACTACGCTAAAAATGCATTAGAAGATTACCTTTCCACTAACAAAAAAATGATACAGGATAAAAAGTCCGAATATCGAATCAATATAATAAATAAATTGCAAGATTTAAAAAATAGTAGTCAATTTTGGAAATTTTGGGGGGTAGTAAAATGCCTTAAGCCTGTAATCGCGTAACAAAATGAAATAGATATTAATATATGGGCAGAATACTACAAAACTCTTTATGGACATCCAGAACCAGCCAACTATCTTCAATTTAATGTTAGTATTGAAAAGTGGGGGGTCTCCCGTGGTCTAGTGGCTATCGCGCTGGATTCATAAGCGGGAGATGGTGGGTTCGATTCCCACCTCCGGCAGGAATTTTCTCATCTCAGGGCTCGCTGGGAAAATTCCTCGCAGCACCCTGGATGTTGGCGCTAATGACCTAGATGTAGATGCACCGTAAAAAAAAAAAAAAAAAAAAAAAAAAAAAGTATTGAAAAGTTAAGGGTCATAAGCCAATTAACGGTCTGCAATAGTGAATATACGAGAATATCCCTTAAAAATAAAACCATTATTATAAAATCTGACGAAATATGTGAGTTGTTCAATAGATACATTTACAATAGTTTGAAGCACCTAATGCTGCACTGCCAAAAGCATAAAATTCAAAGGCAACAATATTTACACTCATACATTTCGGAAAACATGGACGAATTATCGCTAGAAAATATGCTAAATACACAGGTCTACAAAAACAATCTTTCTGAAATTTGATTTGATGATTTTGGTCAATCTCTATGCTCCTTGGCGTGCTGAAGCCGAACATGAGGTCAGTCCCTCTCTATCACGTAAGGAAATTTTTCAATCTCAAGTAAGGGCAGAGGTACTACCATTAAAAGAAAACAGAATTGGCGAATAAGAGTTTTCATTTTTTTCCATGATCTTTTAGTTATTTCCATGAAAAAGAAGTGCCTGGCTGTAATAATTTTTTGTTTTTAAGACGGGAGCCAAGTAACTGAGCTGCGTCTTTTGGAAGTCCAAGATCTCTCACTAAGTCGTTCAACTCCTGTTGAGAAATAAGCTGAGGTTCATCTTCTGAACTGCTTGCTTTGAACTCACTGTGTACTTCATCGCTCTCCGACATACAGTCTTCTCTATTAGCTTCCCTATCTATACTGCCCAAGTCACGAGGGGGCTGAGGAACTGTCAATCCAGGACCGTGTGGTACCGGACGACTAGCAGATTCCACATTAGGGTAGTTAATGAGCTTATGATTTTTGGAATTATAGCCTTGAACATGACAATTACAAAAGTAACAGTCATTAACGTGTTTTTTTTGCTCCCTCCACATCATTGGGATAGCAAATCCGAAAGATTTTAACTCTCCTTTGTACCATAAGCGAAGTTTTTCTACGCAGCTATGGCATACTTTGTGAGGAGCCCACACTTTATCTTGATCTCCTATTCTCAAGCCAAAATATGCATAATATACATTTTTGACAAAACCTGTTATATTTCGTTGGTATTTCTTAACTGTGTACTCACCACAGATAAAACAGAAGTAGTCTGGACTGGTAACACAACGACGATGAGACATTTTGTCTAAATGCACATTAAAACCTTAAAATACGTTCTTAATCACTTTGACACAACTAAGAGACCTCAGTGAATGTGTTCACTTCAGTTGATACTACTGAACTGAGAGAATGAACAGAAATTTAGCTCCAAGTTCCTGATACAACAGGTTCAATCTCGTTTAGCTTCAGACGGTGACATCTGAGACCAAACAAGTACGTTCCTGTCTGAACAGGTCGTGCCATCTACTGAGGGAGTCATTGCCTACACCACCTAGTGAAAGATGTCTGTTTATAAAAAGAGAAATCGTTTGGAAAAAAAAACCTACTTCTTACCAAATTTATGTGTATAGCAGGTATATTATGTTCTATGGATTTGAAAAAAATCTGTACGTGATAGAGAAAAACGGACTTCATTCTCGGCCTCAGCACACCGAGAAACACAGAGATTAGCCAAAATCATCAAATCAAATTTTTGGTTGTAGACCTGTGATATTGATAGTACTGTAAAGTTAAATAATATATTTTTATTATTAATGAGTATTTTATAATTATTTTATTTACTTTCACATTTATTGTACATAGGTATGTTCATATTTTTTAGATTATATTATTCAAGCTTTATTTTTATTTCTAATTTTGTAGTATTATTGTTTATTTTGGTCATTGTATTACTATTAGCATTATTATTATGAAATATTAAAACCATTAACACAAAATGGCCAGATCCTTGGCAATGTTTACTTGTGCCAAATAAATTCTATTCTAGTCTACTGAAAAGAATGAAAATACACACTTCCATGCCTATATTAACTAGGACTTATCCTACACCCCCAGCCCAGCCACTCAAGTAAGTGCTGAAAGAGCCTGTTCAACCGTAAAGTATATATTAAATGACTATAGATATAATGTAAATTCCACAAACTTACAGGATAAATTATTATAAAAGTTGAATGTTCTTTGTTTAATTTTTTTTTTTTTTTTTTTGTCTACTGAAATATTATCTTGTCGGCACATCCGGATTTCGTCATGAGTACATCATCATAAGCGGGTTTCTTCCCTGCAGAGGAAGGGAGGAAACGCGCTAAAAAGTGAAATTAAAATTTCATTTCATAATCTTTAAGCGTGAGGCTGAAAAAATCCCCTCTCGCTGAGAGTACTTTATTAGACTGCTGAGAAATTGCTTTTACTTTGATTATAGCCAAACCTTGATTCCTTCAAGCCCCGTAGTAAAAAGTCACTGTCGGGCCGTGAATTGAAATGTTACTCAAATTTTTGCTTCTGATCATTCTGAACATTTCAGCATCTCGTTTGCAAAGATTCGTTGTACATAACGGGGCAAATAGTGTAATGGATGGGTAGCATCTCTGGTGTCAGGCATATTTTTTTATTTTTTTAATTTTTAAATAGTATCTGGATTGAAGACTATATGCTATATATTAGTCTAGTAGGTTTAATTTTAGGTAGGTGCATTTTAGGGATCCCCACTCTAAAACTGGGAAATTGTATGAGGTATAACACTTTTTTAGTCACAGATTTTATAGTGGCATATCAGCTGTTCAAAAGTTGATATTATGAATTTGATAGACTTTGAGATTAACTTAATTTTAATTGATTTAAATGTCACCGTCATTAATTTTTGCTATAAATGTATAGAACATTAATTGATTTAAATGTCACCGTCATTAATTTTTGCTATAAATGTATAGGACATTAATTGAAAATACTTTTTTATTAATTTTTAATTTTATGAGATGGTCTTCAAGCCTAGGGGTATAGATTTATAGGATCCTTATGAGGTTGAACTGAAATAACCATATTTCTGCCAGAAACCATACCATAACATATACATATTAATATGTTTTCTTAACCAGTCATTCTTGAGTTCATTACCTCATTTACACCCTCATACGGCGTTGTATATATACAAATATTTAACACAGTCTATCATGGTATAGTGCAGAGTAATGGAGTTGAAATTATGTTTTCATAGGAGCTCAGTGACAAATAAGTCTATGTTTGATTACGTACACGTTTATGTTTGCAAGTTTTCCCATTGTAAAAGCTCTATTGCTCATTGCAAATTTATTTTGTTGTCCTTTGTTCAGTACAATAAGACAATGAGCAATTTACTAGAGAATATGTTTAAACTTGTTGATCTAAAGGAGGAAATCATATCTAGCTGGAGCTTGTTGACATTGGTGTTTGAGCTGCTTCAATCTTCCCTAGATCAATAGCGAGGAATTCCTTAGCGATGCTGGATTCTGGGAAGGAGATTAAAGAACCACGAATCCTCGGTACGTGCAGAGAACGCAGAGAGGGAAAGAGAGTGAGAGAGAGAGAGAGAGAGAATGAGAGTGAGAGAGACGCCATGAATTATGAAGAGTGAGTGAGAGAGTGCCATGAACTGCTCCCTGTGGAACACCTTCCCCTCACGAACAAACCCCAAAATCTCCTCACTAATAGAATGCCCCATTCTCCTCTATTGTCTGCGTTATTACCCTTTCAGAGTGATATTCAATGATAATCAACCTCAGCACATATTGCAGTGTTTTTATTAAAAAGGCATGTACCTACTTGTGGATGTTTAATATTTAACAATGTGGTAAGTTCTTTCGAAGAATTCTTTCCTTTACATTTCCTTTCTTTTTTACTTATTTATTGGCTTTTACATTCTGTATATGAACATCTGGTAATATAATATAAGATACAATATAAGGTTTCTTTGCTCAAGGCCTCCCGACTCCATCCTCTCGAAAAACGCCAGAAAGACACTCAGATGAAATTGTAAGAGGCCTACCCAAGCTACCCTCCGCTCCGACCAATGGCTGGAGTGAAAGAGAGATTAGTAAACCACAGACATTGATGTACTTGAAGATAAAGAAAGCCATTGCTAACAGTACACTTGGTCACTGCAGCAGATCTCTGGGCACTGTCTTCTGAGTCGCCTCAGAGGAGATAGTGGATGACTGAACCTCGATACGGAGAGGACTTCAGAATTTTGAGTTTACTGTGGGGAAATGTGATCTTGACACAAATGCTTCTCTAAAATTAAATATCAGGTTTGTTATGCAACAAAAAGTATACAACTACTACCCAAATTGTTTCTTTATTCGGATTTCAGGTACGTTTTTTTATACTCATATAGACGTGGGGGATCGTATTTAACCACAAACAGTATATTTATTGAACGCTGTGCAGCACAAGAAATAATTTGTGTTGCAAAATTGTATGTAAATTTTGAAATGTTATTTTGACGAGGGAATCGAATAAAACAACTTCTTTCGATTAATATCAAAGGTTATATCAATAATTGTTTCTGAAAACGTTTATAAAATGTAGTATTTTGTAAAGAGAACTGCAAAAAAAAATGTACTAATATTATAACGTTTTCTCATATTTGACATTTATTAATATTAATATTTAAAAGTTCTGTATAAAACTACTGTTCAATTTGATTATTCTGTTTTTTAATTGCGATTAGGAGGCTCAAAATAGGTTATTACATTCATTACATACTCAATCTCATTTAAAGACGAGACGAGAACAGGCCGTATGCAGAATTTGTAACATGTAACTATCAATCAAACAAATCCTGACAGACTGCAAGGACATGCATGACTTACTGGCTGAAGGTAGTCCACATTTGGACAAAATATTAGAACATTTACTTTCTAAAAATGAATACAACAAACTATAAAATAGAACTCCTGAATACATGTAAATATTGTTTATGAGAAAAATAACTACGATATTCTATAAATTTCATTTATTAAGAAATGTTTGAAAGGTTAACAATCCGAAATTTTTGAAATGTGTATATATAAATATATGTTGTTTTTGTATGTTCGTGTAAATAGAAGTATTGATTAAAAATCCTAAAGTCTTCTCCCTATCAAGTGCCACCCACCCACTCTCCCCACCGAGGCGACTCAAAAGACATTGGCCTAATGATCTGCTGAAGTGACCAAGTGAAGTGTTAGCATTGGCTTTCTCTTTATTCAAGTGCGACAATTTTCTGTGGCTCACCGATCTCTCTTCGACTCCAGCCACTGGTCGGAGCAGAAAGGAGCTTGAGTAGGCCCCGCTTAACGTAATCTGAGCGTCTTTCTCACGTTAATCGAGGATGAAGTTGGGAGGCCTTGAGCACAGAACTTTCATATTGTATCATATATCATATTACCAGATGTATTTATATACAGGATGTAATAATCAATAAAGAAATATATATATCGAAAAAAAAATAATTGAAGAAGTAAATATATAGGTATAATTTTAATTTTGTAAATATATAAGTACATATATGTAACAATTGTATTGGGAAAATCGCCGTTATTGCGGATGCTAACAAATAAATAAATTTCGTAATTTTGTATAGTTTTGTACAAGTTTTCATAACGATTTTCGTCAAGCATTATGAATGTTTATTCTATGCTGTCCATATCACACCTCAATTCAAGTATTATTTGCTTGAGTACAATTTCGTCCGTAAATTGGAAAATGGAAGTGTTGTTTTTTGTTTTTTTTTATAATGGCCAAGTAACTAATTGACTTGATAATCAGAAATTTCATTAAACGACGGAAACGCTTGCTTGTTAAAGACCGAAGAGAGGATGAGCGAACTTGAACCACAGTGCCTTATCATATTATAGAAAAATGTCCCGAATACTAAATAATTTTACACAATCAATAACCGACAGTAAAACATCTCCTTTGTAAATATATCCCCCCCCCGGGTAAAAAAACTGGATGAGTAACGGGAATTTCGTGGGTAAGAGGTTAATCTTAGCGGAACTAGAGTAAAAGAAAGCCACTAAGAGGAGAAAGAAAGCGGAAGGAACATGTCGTGGAGAGGATCTAGGCCAGGAAACTCCCCACCACAACAAGGAAAAGGGGGGTTTTTCCTCCTTGTAAACAGTTGTTACTCACATTCCCCCTTCATATACCACCAAAAGGAGAAATTATTATATGTATTTCCGCTGCCAATATCATATTCCAATTACCCAGTTCCCTATTGTTTTATATTTAAACTAATTATAAATACTTGCATTATTTGCTTTAGCATGGACAAGGATAATGTATATTGTTAATTAAATTATGAGGGTTCCACAATGTTGCCGACACGCGATATGTAGCCAACGGTTAATAAATCACGTGATCCCATAATTAATGTCATGATAATTAGATAGTTAGCCGTCGAGGTGATAAGTAAAGATGGAATGGTTGGGATTCGGCTAAAGAAACCTCAATGTGATTTTTTTTTTTAAAAAAAACTATATTTTGGACGTTTCGGCTACTCATTGGTAGCCTTCGTGAGCTAAAATGACAAGAAAAACAGAAATTAATACAAAAAAAAAAAAAAAAAAAAAAGTTTATAATTGACATAAGTAACAGAAATATAAATACACTTAACTTATTATAAAAGAACAATTTGGTCTTAAATTCATAGAATGAAAATCAAAAGAAACATAACAAAAATAAGAAAAAAGGCTATTATAATGAAGTTTATATAGGTAAATAGGTGCTAATAGTAACATTAATTATAACAAACAAATATGATTCTATCCAACACTTATATATTCTTCCTCTGCCTCCAGGTATTTCCATAGGTATGTAGTATCTTATTTCTTTGTTATAATTAATTAATGTTACTATTAGCACATATTTACCTATATAAACTTCATTATAATAGCCTTTTTTCTTATTTTTGTTATGTTTCTTTTGATTTTCATTCTACTCATTCTATGAATTTAAGACCAAATTGTTCTTTTATAATAAGTTAAGTGTATTTATATTTCTGTTACTTATGTCAATTATAAACTTTTTTTTTTTGTATTAATTTCTGTTTTTCTTGTCATTTTAGCTGACCAAGGCTACCAATGAGTAGCCGAAACGTCCAAAATATGGATTTTTTATTAAAAAAAATCATATTGAGGTTTCTTTATCCGAATCCCAACCATTCCATCTTTACTTAATTAATGTCGGTGTAAAAAATTCTGTCAGTTTATGTTTCTTCCTTTTCATTTTTTTTTTTTTTTTTTTTTTTTTTTGCATAATTTGTTTATCATAGCATTAACGGGTAACACTACCTTGGAAGATCAAGATGAATGTTATTTTTTTGAATTCATAAATAACAAATAAACCAATATTTTTCAATTCTTTGAATCAAACGTTTTATATGGGACATTAAAGTATCCAAAAAAAAAAGTTTCAATTCTTCGAAGAAAAAAATGGTGGCGCTGAGTCTGACGAACATAACCCAATTTTTTCACGGGGGATAGTCTGCACGTGGCAATTTTCGATGTAGAATGAATAACTAAAATTATTTCGAAATAAGAAGGTTAAATCTAGTAAAGTACTTAGGATTTAATGTAAGAAATATTAATTTTTTCGAAAATAGTGAACAATTATTCATTTTATATTAAAAAATCCGTCGAAAATCGTTATAATTCAACGAATCGCCAAAATCCTGCGTACCTTACTAAAAAAGAACATTAGGAACCTGCCGATGAAATTTGAAGTTGATCGGGCAAAATTTGAGGACACTAAAGTTGAGGAGATTATCGCCCGATTTGAAAAACATAGTTTTACGAAAACGACTTTAAAGTTTATCGTTCTAAAATATTCATTTTCTTCCTATTTAATTTTGTTCATGCTTTCTTGTAACAAAGATTAAAAAAAAAAATAGGTTTTAATTTTGAAATTTATTGAAGGAGGACCAATAAAACTTAAGGGACCAATCGAAGCACGCTCAAAAAATTATCTTCGAATCAGCATCGTGTTCACTCGGCATCAGGACTTCACTCGGAAAATCGTATTTTTTGCCCATTTAGGAAATTATTCTTCACATGAACATTGAATATCATTCTTCATTAGTTAAGAAAGAATTTTAGTCTATAAAAAAATGGTAAAAAAAAAAAAAAATTACAAGTTTAAGTACCCCTTATATCAACTCCTATTTATCATGTTTTGGTTGGTGGAGAAATTTACTTTAAATTAGATCTCCAAGATACCACTTACGCCGCCATGTTACAATTTGGAAATTCGAAAAAGGAGAAAATGCTCCTTGAACTTATCGAGAACTTATAGAAATATATGGTAAAAATGTCATTAGTGAGTGACAAATGCAGGAGTGGCTTAAACGATTTCAAAGTGCATTTGTCACTCACTAATGACATTTTTACCATATATTTCTATAAGTTCTCGATAAGTTGAAGGAGCATTTTCTCCTTTTTCGAGATATACATATATATACATATATATATATATATATATATATATATATATATATATATATACTATGTACTATATTATTATTATTTATTTATTATATATATTTTTTTTTTTTTTTTGGTGTTTTAAGGCAGTTCAACCACTAGGGTCATGGATGCCTATGTATATGCGTGCAATTGAAAATTAATTGACGTAAAGATGTAAAAGAGTGCATTACAAATATATATATATATATATATATATATATATATATATATATATATACATATATAATGCGAACACAAATATTATATAAACGTACACGCCGTCAGATTATGGTCTGAAATTCTATCCAAATCGGTTATTTATTATTTTACAATTGGCTAAAATGGAAGTCTGTAGATTTATGTCTTCCAGTAAATAAAAAGCATTTAAAATTAATATTGGAAGCAATTATTTTGGCTTAATTTCATGTGGAAACAGAACAGTGTGCACATATCCTATTACTTACTAATTCATTCAATAATATGTACCTTAATTAATCCTCAGTCATAGATATATACAATTACCTAAAGAGATTTTAAGAAAAAAATAGTTTTCAATATATAATGGCAAAATATTCAGACTACCCGGACATGCACATATCACAAGAAGTCTGACTCGCAGGAGCCACGTCATCTTAGCGCGGTTCCGTTCATATCTCTAGTGCCATCAGTAAGGGAATAACGTTCGCTCTTGGAAACACTGTAACAACGTTTCACATTTTCTTGCCTTGTTTTAGTCAAATACTCGTTAAAACGTTAGGCCAACAGTTACAAAAACCCGTTCAGAAAAGCAAAACTAGCAATTGAGAACTTTCAAGTCCTTATTTCTCCGATTGACATCGCTCCATCAAAAATTACATTAGGAACGTTTTTGTACAGAATTTAGTAAATTTTGGAATGGTTAACTTCCTCTAACCACGATTTCTCAACCTTTTTGGAGATTTTAAAAAAGATACGAAAATCCCAAAACTTTTCATGCCTGTTAATGATATTATTTCTAGTATTTTCTTATCTCCAAACGGAACCAAAATTTACCTATTCTAGATTAGATGAACATCAAACGTCTGGAACAAGTTCCGACTGAATTAATCGTTTCTGAATACCCAAATTGAAAATTAGTTTGGAATAGTAGGTGTTTTAATGTTTCTCGAAAACGGTTAAAGATATCGCTTTAAAAATGGTTTCATTCGTGTTTCTACTTTAAGGAACCAATATGCAAGTACACGAACTCGAAATACAAGCGCTACGATTTGTTTTCGCACGTATTTCTCTTCAAAAAGCATCTTCTAGTAGACGGATTCTGCTGGTTAACAAACTTGACCTTTTTGTGCCAAGTTTTAACAAAATCGGACCATTTTTGAGCGAGATAGAGAGCGAACGCACAATATATATATATATATATATATATATATATATATATATATATATATATATACACACATATAAATTTGAACCATCGTTATATTATTGATCTGTAGGATCTGAAACATTTTTGTGCCGGCAATTCCAGATTGTGTCTTGAGGTCAACCTCATAAGCGGGTTTCCTCCGTATGATTGGTGGGAGGAACCGCGCTAAAAAGCACAAATTTAAAGAAATGATAGCAACATGAAAAAAAATAACAATATCTAAACAGTGACTATAAAAGACATGAAAAAGGAATTCGTGAGGATAAACAGCAAAAATGGCAAGAATACTGGAAGAATGTCTCGTAAAATAATTTTTTTAACGTTTCTTTTATCAAACAGAAGTACACATTTGTAAGAACTGCACTGAAAATTTACTAAGTATGATTTCATGCCTATTTGTGGTGCTTACAATGTTATTAGTGTGGAATGTAATGGTTTATAAAATGCATACCTGACTTGGGCTTCTTGTGTGGAAAAACTTTGGCGTTAAACTTCTTAAAAGACTTTATATGTCGAAGATAATGGAAGAACAAGGTGGATATATTACACGCCCATATTCTTTTTTCTTTCCCATACTTTTATACTCTCATGAGCATAACCATTTCGGCGGTAAAAAATAAAACAGTAATTGTGAAGCTCATTTTGCAGTAATGCCCCACAGGAGTGGAAAACTTTCTCGATACGACGAAGCGATAAAAAAGTGAAGTGCAGCTCATATGGAAGTTGGCCAGAGTTAGAGATGCAAATGAGAAATGACTCCTACAAAACTTCATTCAAGTTCTACTTGATGATCCGGAGGATAAGAGGGAAAGCCGCAGGAAGAGTTTGGAACTTTAAGTATTTGTCAACTTGAATATGCTCTGACAGTTCGCTTATAGTGTTTATGAATGGTAGAGCAGGCTGCTGGAGTATTCCATCAGATGCCAGTTCAAATTTGTATATAAATATATATATATATATATATATATATATATATATATATATATATATGTATATATATATATATTTGTCTGTTCGCTCATTTCTGGCTTCCCTAATGGTCCGATTGTTATGAAATTTGGTACAAAAATCCGTCTTCCAATTTGAAAGGTCAAGTTCGTTAACCAGCAGAATCCGCCCACTGGAAGATGGCGTTTGGGGCGAAATTTGCGCAAAACAAATCGTAACGCTTACGTTTTTAGCTCGGTTCCTCCCTCCCCCATAGGGAGGAACCCCGCTTATAGGGTTGATACAATGAAACGATCCGGAAGTGCCGACTAGAAAATTTCGCGTTTCAGAACCCCTAGAGACCGAAAATAACGGTGGTTCAAATTTGTATATATATATATAGATATATATATGTATATATTTATTTATATATATATATATATATATATATATATATATATATATATATATATATATATATATTTGTCTGTTCGCTCTCTAGATAGAAGACGAATGGTCCGATTTTGATGAAATTTAGTACAGAAAACCTTCGTCCAATTTGAAAGGTCAAGTTCGTTAACCAGCAAAATCCGCCTACTGGAAGATGGCGTTTGGGGCGAAATTCGCGCAAAAAAAATCGTAACGCTTACGTTTTTGAGTTCATAAGCTTCTAAGTACTCGTTGTATATGATTCCTGGGCTAGGAAAACGAATGAAACCATTTTCAAGGCGATAGCTTTAACCGTTTTCGAGAAAATTGGAAAAATATTTTTTTGAATACCGTTTTTGGTTTGGGTACTTAGAATCATGGGATTCACTTGAAACATTTTCTGCATGTTCTACTTTCATCAAAACTAATATGTTGAAATTTTGGTTACGTTTGGAGTTAAGGAAGGGTTAGAATAAAATATTTTATTAACTGACATAAAAAGTTTTTGTAACTTTGTTTACTTTCCTTAATATCTCGAAAAAGGTTGAGAATCTTGGTAAACGGAAGAATACCATTAGAAAGCTTATTAAATGCTCTAAAAAAAAGGTTCTAATGAAAGTTTTGATTAGGCGATGTCAATCGGAGAAATAAGAGCTTAAAACTTTAAAGTAATTGATTTCGCTTATTCGAACTGTTCTTTTTGTCTGTTTTTTATTCCTTGTTATTTTTTAATTGCTTATTGTTGGATAATGTATTTGAAAATAAAACAGGTTAAGAAAAATAAGAAAAACAATTTAATGTTAGAGATATGGATTTCCAAGATATATAGCTTTTCAACTGCCTAGCGTCCTTCCTAGGGAGGGTTCATTGTCTTTGATTTTGGTACTTAGAATTATGGGATACAGTTGAAACATTTTCTGCATGTTCGAGTTTCATCAACACTAATATGTTGAAATTTTTGTTACGTTTAGAGTAAAGGAAGGGTTAGAATAAAATATTTTATTAACAGACAAAGAAAGTTTTGGTAACTTTGTATAATTTCGTTAGTATCTCGAAAACCGTTGACAATCTTGTGAAGCGGAAGATTACCATTCGGAAGCTTACTAAATGCTCTACAAAAAAGTCCGACTCGCAGGAACTGCAGCATCTTAGCGCGGTTCCGTTCATGTCCCTAGTGCCATTTGATAAGCTTAGAAAAGAAATAAACTTATTTTTTTTTATATATCTCGTGAAAATTGTCAAAATCCTCTCGAACATCTCGAATAAAAGTGATATTAAGGCGTCAGGGACACCGACAGTAGCTAACTTTTACACAGAAGCGGAAATTACAGAATCTGGCTCTCATTCTAAAGCAAAGCTCTATAAATCAATACAAAATATGCCTAATAAAGCCTTTCTAGTGGATACAAAACCATGGGCGTATATGAGGGGGGGGGCTGAGGGGGCTGCCGCCCCTCCCGAAATTTTGAATTAATAATAAAAACTTCTCGTAAAACCCTTAAAAATAAATTAAATAAGATCACTTAGTTCATAAAACATATTTTATTTTACGTGTAATAGCGTTTTAGTTCCCTAAAACTATTCCAAGCTCTAAATATTTAGTATTCCATACCCTGGAAATGGTCTCAGCCCCCCCCCGAAATTGTTTTTATATACGCCCATGTACAGAAGGATCAAGAAGAAGTACACAAGATTGAGTAGAATACCCTGCCTAATATAGCCTATATAGAATAATATGCCGAATAAAACCTATCTAGTTAATACACAAGGACAAATAAAAGTCTTGACGAATAACAAGTCAAGAAAAAAAAACTTTATTTAACAAAATAAAACAAAGTTTAGTTGCCCAACTGCAATAGAATAATATACCTAATTAAGTCCATGGAGTAGATACAAATGGACCAAAAACAAGTCTTGTGGAATATTGTTTTTTTTCTAATTAAATACTTTTTATCAATATTTAGTATATAACTTTTGTTGAAAACTATTGATTGCTAATTGATGAATCGGTTTACAACTAAGTAGTCTTTATGAATATTTAATATATAACCTATGTTTGGATCTGTGTTTTTGGGGTGCTCTCCGCCTAGGCTTTGTATTTGTGTCGGCAGATACCTGGGGTATATTTACAGCTCTTGAGGATTAACTCTTAGCAGGTAAATTTCCTGCGGACCTTCTGCTTCTACGGGCATTGAACCGCCATATTCGCTCATAGTATCTAACCGTTGTGAAGTTTATTTTTTGGATTTAGGCCTTAATATACATATGTAGACTAAATCATAGCAAGAAGTAATCCTCCGTCGTCGGTTCTTAACTATGTAGACTCGCTAATGTTATCCAATCTTAGATACATCGTATTTAAAATCCACAGCAAAAACACGACATTTCATCAGAATCCCCTGCTGAATAAAACTTATATAGAATAATATGCAAAATAAAGCCTATCTAGTGGATAAAAATAGAGGAAAAAAGCCGTTCGTGGTGGTAGAAAATCTTAAAAGTATTTCGCTCAGAAATCTCCGAAATATTGTCACTAATTTTACGTATCCTGTTTTATAGCCAAATAGATTTATATTCTATAATCAATAAGAAAAACCTACTAACAATAAAAAACTATGGGTAACAGATGAAAATAGGGAATACCAAGAATAATTCTAAAGAACGAAATCAACACCAGTACTGTAATCTAGATATTCATACGGCATCTTCGAATTCTAACAAACAAAATATTGATTCTAATTATACGTATCCTGTTTTATTGACAAATACATTTGACTACTATAAGCAATTAAAAACACTAGGGAATATGCCAAAGAACTCGGAATAGGAGCCTCGACAGTTTCAAGACATTTGAAGGAAATCGACAAATCCAAAACTGACATTTCATACGGTACAGCCTGATATATTTTTAACACTGAATTGCTTTTCTTATTTTAATTAATCTGTTTTATTGTCAAATACATTATCCTACAATAACCAATGAAAAAACAACAAGGAATAAAAACAAACAAGAAGAACCGTTCGAATAAACGAAATCAATTACTTCAAAGTTTAAGCACTTATTTCTCCGATTGACATAGCCTAATCAAAAATTGTTTCAGAATCTTTTTTGTAGAACATTTAGTAAGATTTCGCATGGTAACCCTCCGTTTACAATATTCCTAACCGTCTTCGAGATATCAGGGAATGTATACGAAGTTCCCAAAACATTTCATGTCTGTTAATAAAATATTTTATTCTAATCCTTCCTTAGCTCCAAACGTAACCGAAATTTTAACATATTAGTGTTGATGAAATTCAAACATGCAGAAAATGTTTCAACTGAATCCCATAATTTTAAGTATCAAAATCAAAGACAAAAAGAACAGTTCGAATAAGCGAAATCAATTACTTTAAAGTTTCAAGCACTTATTTCTCCGATTGACATCGCCTAATCAAAACTTTCATTTGAACCTTTTTTGTAGAACATTTAGTAAGCTTTCCAATGGTATTCTTCCGTTTCCCAAGATTCTTAACCTTTTTCGAGATATTAAGGAAAGTATACAAAGTTACCAAAACTTTTTTATGTCTGTTAATAAAATATTTTATTCTAACCCTTCCTTAACTCCAAACGCAACCAACATTTCAACATATTAGTTTTAATGAAAGTAGAAGATGCACTAAATGTTTCAACTGAATCCCATGATTCTAAGTACCCAAACCAAAAACGGCATTCAAAAATTATTTTTTCAGTTTTCTCAAAAACGGTTAAAGCTATCGCCTTGAAAATGGTTTCATTCGTTTTCCTAGCCCAAGAAGCCTACAAAACAAGTACTTACAAGCTTATGAACTCAAAAACGTAAGCGTTACGATTTTTTTTTCGCGAATTTCGCCCCAAACGCCATCTTCCAGTGGGCGGATTTTGCTGGTTAACGAACTTGACCTTTCAAATTGGCCGACAGATTTTTGTACCAAATTTCATCAAAATCAGACCATCAGGGAAGCCAGAAATGAGTGAACAGACAAATATATATATATATATATATACAAATTTGAACCACCGTTATTTTCGGTCTCTAGGGGTTCTGAAACGCGAAATTTTCTTGTCGGCACTTCCCGATTGTTTCATTGTATCAACCTTATAAGCGGGGTTCCTCCCTATGGGGGAGGGAGGAACCGCGCTAAAAATAACAAGGAATAAAAAACAGACAAAAAGAACAGTACTCGTTTTATAGGCTTCTTGGGCTAGGAAAACGAATGAAACCATTTTCAAGGCGATAGCTTTAACCGTTTTCGAGAAAACTGAAAAAATAATTTTTGAATGCCGTTTTTGGTTTGGGTACTTAGAATCATGGGATTCAGTTGAAACATTTAGTGCATCTTCTACTTTCATTAAAACTAATATGTTGAAATGTTGGTTGCGTTTGGAGTTAAGGAAGGGTTAGAATAAAATATTTTATTAACAGACATAAAAAAGTTTTGGTAACTTTGTATACTTTCCTTAATATCTCGAAAAAGGTTAAGAATCTTGGGAAACGGAAGAATACCATTGGAAAGCTTACTAAATGTTCTACAAAAAAGGTTCTAATGAAAGTTTTGATTAGGCGATGTCAATCGGAGAAAAAAGTGCTTAAAGCTTTAAATTAATTGATTTCGTTTATTCCAATGGTTCTTTTTGTCTGTTTTATTTCTTGTTATTTTTTAATTGCTTATAGTTGGATAATGTATTTGACAATAAAACTGGTTAAGTAAAATAACAAAAACTATTTATTGTTAGAAATATAGATTTCCAAGATTCCAAGACCTTGTCTCTAGCGGGTCTGTTTCTATTGAAGCCGACCCTTCCAGGTAAGATTGTAAATCATGACCTTTCAAGACTTTACTACTCACAGGAATGGCGTTAGTGACCTTAAGGGTTGACACGCCATTATAATAATTAATTTAAAAAAAAAGACTGGTGGAACCAAAATAATAACTGCTTCTATTTTAATCTTTCCAAATTGGACTAGGGATATGAACGGAACCGCGCTAAGATGATGCAGTCCTGCGAGACGGACTTTTTAGTTCATAAGCTCGTAAGTACTCGTTTTATATGCTTCTTGGGCTAGGGAAACGAATGAAATTATTTTCCTAGTGAAGGAAGGGTTAGAATAAAATATTTTATTAACAGACAAAAAAAAGTTTTGGTAACTTTGTATACTTTCCTTAATATCTCGAAAAAGGTTAAGAATCTTGGTAAACGGAAGAATACCATTGGAAAGCATACTAAATGTTCTACAAAAAAGGTTCTAATGAAAGTTTTGATTAGGCGATGTCAATCGGAGAAATAAGTGCTTGAAACTTTAAAGTAATTGATTTCGCTTATTCGAACTGTTCTTTTTGTCTTTCATTTTGATACTTAAAATTATGGGATTCAGTTGAAACATTTTCTGCATGTTTGAATTTCATCAACACTAATATGTTAAAATTTCGGTTACGTTTGGAGCTAAGGAAGGATTAGAATAAAATATTTTATTAACAGACATGAAATGTTTTGGGAACTTCGTATACATTCCCTGATATCTCGAAGACGGTTAGGAATATTGTAAACGGAGGGTTACCATGCGAAATCTTACTAAATGTTCTACAAAAAAGATTCTGAAACAATTTTTGATTAGGCTATGTCAATCGGAGAAATAAGTGCTTAAACTTTGAAGTAATTGATTTCGTTTATTCGAACGGTTCTTCTTGTTTGTTTTTATTCCTTGTTGTTTTTTCATTGGTTATTGTAGGATAATGTATTTGACAATAAAACAGATTAATTAAAATAAGAAAAGCAATTCAGTGTTAAAAATATATCAGGCTGTACCGTATGAAATGTCAGTTTTGGATTTGTCGATTTCCTTCAAATGTCTTGAAACTGTCGAGGCTCCTATTCCGAGTTCTTTGGCATATTCCCTAGTGTTTTTAATTGCTTATAGTAGTCAAATGTATTTGTCAATAAAACAGGATACGTATAATTAGAATCAATATTTTGTTTGTTAGAATTCGAAGATGCCGTATGAATATCTAGATTACAGTACTGGTGTTGATTTCGTTCTTTAGAATTATTCTTGGTATTCCCTATTTTCATCTGTTACCCATAGTTTTTTATTGTTAGTAGGTTTTTCTTATTGATTATAGAATATAAATCTATTTGGCTATAAAACAGGATACGTAAAATTATTTTCAAGGCGATAGCTTTAACCGTTTTCGAGAAAATTGGAAAAATAGTTTTTGAATACCGTTTTTGGTTTGGGTACTTAGAATCATGGGATTCAGTTGAAACAGTTTCTGCATGTTCCACTTTCATTAAAACCAATGTCTTGAAATTTTTGTTACGTTTGGAGTTAAGGAAGGGTTAGAATAAAATATTTTATTAACAGACATAAAAAATTTTGGTAACTTTGTATACTTTCCTTAATATTTCGAAAAAGGTTGAGAATCATGCGAAACGTAAGATTACCATTAGAAAGCTTACTAAATGCTTTACAAAAATGGTTCTAATGAAAGTTTTGCTTAGGCGATGTCAATCGGAGAAATAAGTCCTTAAACCTTTAAAGTAATTGATTTCGCTTATTCGAACTGTTCTTTTTGTCTTTGATTTTGGTACTTAGAATTATGGGATTCAGTTGAAACAGTTACTGCATGTTCGAATTTCATCAACACTAATATGTTGAAATTTTGGTTATGTTTGGAGTAAAGAAAGGATTAGAATAAAATATTTTATTAACAGACTAGAAAAGTTTTGGTAACTTTGTATACTTTCGTTAGTATCTCGAAAACCGTTGACAATCTTTGTAAGCAGAAGGTTACCATTCGAAAGCTTACTAAATGCTTTACAAAAAAGGTTCTAAAGAAAGTTTTAATTAGGCGATGTCAATCGGAGAAATAAGTGCTTAAAACTTTAAAGTAATTGATTTCGTTTATTCGAATGGTTCTTCTTGTCTATATTATTCCTTGTTATTTTTAAATTGCTTATAGTCGGATAATGTATTTGACAATAAAACAGATTTAGTAAAATAAGAAGATCAATTTATTGTTAAAAATGTAGCGTTCAAAGACAGAGATCCCAAGGCTTTCCATATACCCGACTTATGGGATAGCTAACCCATACAGGTAAGATTGTAAATCCAGACCTTTCAAGACTGGTTAGTTTGAGATTTCATTTGGATAGGTGTTTCGCTATTGATCTAAACAAAGTAATAACTGTTTCTATTCTATGCCTACATAAACACTAAAGATAAGAACGGAACCGCGCTAAGATGACGCAGTTCCTGCGAATCGGAATTTTTTTTTATTATTCCATGTAGAGAGGTCTTCAGTCTGGTTTTCTCAAAACTATTGATTTTGGACAGAAGCTCTTTTTGCATGGATCGATTCAAATGACATAATAATTATCATATCGAAAGTGGTAATTAAATATACATGCAAATTTGGGAATATAAAAAAGAAGAAATCTATACAGATGATAGAATACTAACCGATCGCTGTCTGTACAGGGCAAGCAATAGCACCCAAAACAATGATTGTTAGAATTTTTTTCTATATCAAAAACGGCTTATCTGATTTAGTTGCGGTTTTCACTAATATACTGTGGTAAGCTTCTTTTAATATTAGAAGTTTGTTTCATTTCAATCGGTTCATAAATAAAAAAGTTATGCCAATCTATAGAATCACGTCGAACATTTCATGAATTATCGTTAACACGATACACACCGGAGTTTTTACTTTTTTTTGTCACGAAACCTGGTATATAGTAAAATGCCAGCACATGATTGAACGAGTTCGTTAGCCAGCAAAATTGGTTCATCAGGAGAGGGGGTTTCCTCCGGACCAAAAGTAGTTATTCGCCCATACCGGCCGCAATTATTGTTGTATCGCAACGAAACTCGGTATTCGATGTTGAAATATTAGTAGAAAAATATGTTCTCAAAAAAACTAAATTGGTTCATTAGAAGGGGGGTTTAGTCTGAACTTGCAACTACCAGCCTTAATCTATCTATAAATATAATAAAATTCTAACGGATGGCTGTCTGTACATGGAAGATACATGGGTAAAAATACTGTTGGGGCCTTTATCAACGCAATAATGATTTTTAGAATTTTCGTATGTTTGTCTGTATGTCTGTTGTCTGTCAGGCACTGTATATACACTAGGGTTTAACAATCCCTACTGGGTCAGCTTAGTGTCTATGTCACGTTTTAGCAATCCTAGCAGACTGTATGCTCGATCCCCAATAGCTGTACGTCTAATATCGTGTATAGAGAAGCATTTCTGTAAAATAGATTTTATAATACGAAGTTTATAATCCAAAATAAACCAAAACATACCACCAAAAACGCTGCCCTAAGTCCCTAACCACGCGGACGAAGTGATGAATCGCGATTTTGCAGTCTTGAAAATTTCTAATAATCTGTTTGCAGCTTTTTGCAATTATTATATATATATATATATATATATATATATATATATATATAATATTACTACTTCAATTATTTTATATATAAGGTAAATATTACACCTTAAATCAACTCCTATTTATCAGTGAAAAGTATTTATTTTGTGCAGAAATTTCCTGTAAAATGGATTTCGCAAGATACCACTTACACCACCATGTTATAGTTTGGGAATTCGGTAAAGGAGAAAATGCTGCTTCAAGTAATCGAAAACTTGAAGAAGTATATGGCAAAAATGTCAAAAGTGAGCAACTAGTGCAGGAGTGATTTAAACGATTTCAAGTGGGCATGAATATATATATATATATATATATATATATATATATGTGTGTGTGTGTGCTGTCTGTTTTTTCCTTTTACAAATCCACATCGTTTGACTGATTTTGAGAAAACTTGGAACACAGGTAGGTCATGATCCGGAAAGTATCGTAGGCTATGTCAAAACGTCTACCAGCTGTCTGTCTGAATGTTTGTTCTTTATACAAATCCACTTAGTTCAACTGATTTTGATCAAATTTCGCGCACATTTAGGTCTTGATTCGGGGAGAGTCATAGGCTAGGTTAAACTCGTCTACGGCTCACAGTTCGAAGGTCGCGGGTTCGAAACTATGAACCCAAATAGTTACAATTGCGTTGTTAGATTTTAATAATGCCTACTTGGTTTCTAATTTATTTTTGCTTTTCTAGATGCAAAAATAAGATGTAGCATGGCAAGCCGGGTGACAGCTATATATATATATATATATATATATATATATATATATATATATATATATATATATATATGTATTTATGTGGAAAACTGAAAAATGCTAACTATATACCATAGGGTATAAGATAGGTCGTTTCCTTGGTGAAGCGGTTACTCGAATACCCCTAGGGAATGCCTGGGATGGATAGGCAGGGAGACCTGAAAAAGGTTTCCACCCCCCACCGCTATTGGCTATATTTCAAACCCTGAATTTATTATTCCTGAAGGCCGAAGGGCGGATGCCGCAGGAAGGGTATAAAATCAGGACCCGCCATGTAAATATGACGTCATAATTCCACTCCTGCTTCGATAGGATGGGATGGAGGAATGATAGAGGATTGGACTTATTCTAATTTCCTCCATCTGTCCATATTATTGATGGATGTCCGGCTGTTTCTTCCATTCCTATCCATAATATCCATATTTATACTCTAATTTATCCTTCTCATCTATTATCCATATCCTTTCACTAATAATCTATATGTCCTTTTCGGCATTTATAAATGCAGATAATATGATTTGAATGTTGAAGGTAACAAGAGTCTCATCGTCGTTTCATAACCCATACAATATGTGTATAAGCAAAGCACACTATTATTTCTAAAGTTATACAATTAAAAAAAAAAACTGTCACTCTTGCCTATTTAGGGGGCATAGCATTAACAAAGGAGTGACAGATGTACCCTCTGGTGTACAAGCACTGAAGCTAGGTACATACAGTTTTGATGGTTGATAAAAAGATCTTTACCGTGCCTTTCATAGTCATAAATGGAAAAACACCGATTTTTGAGTTATTTTACTTTAGAAATATCAGTGCGATATATTTTTTTCCTGTTCACACACTACCGTCGACAAAACTATATATATATATATATATATATATATATATATATATATAGTTTTGTTATACACACACAAAGGACGCCGCCCTTTCCTAATGGAAAATGGCTTTCGGTCAAATTGAACGAAACTATGCTCGTTGCATAGAGAAAGTCTTTCTGAACAAAAGTCTCCATGGGCACAAAACCAAAAAGTTAAAACTTTTGGTACTTTTGGGTATCCGAAGTTTTCCATTTTTAATTTTTGCAAAATCTCGAGATCTCTGGTTGAAAGGTTTCCCAAGCCTTTTGGCCAGTAAAAAAAAATACGTATTAATTCTTTTTCGAAGACCTTTCGAACGACACCACATTTGACACTCCTACCCCCCCCCCCCCCACACACACACACGGGGGTGGGGGGGGGGGGGGAGCGTTTGTTGCAATAATCGTCTATCCATTATCATTTGAAGATCTTTTCGAAGGCAATACACTGAAACCTTGCCTCACACCCTTACCCCACCCTCACCCCAACCCAAACCCCACCTCTAGCTCGTATGTTTCAAAAAAAGGCCATTTTTCGCTAAAAAAGTGTTCTGTTAGCAGACTTTAACATTAGTAGCCCTGAAAAGGGCCGCTTTTTGTCTCTAAGACTACTGTCAACTGTTTTGACTTTTCGTTTGCTATCGATCAGCTGCATCTAACGTATGATTCAGCAAGAAAGAAGTCGGATATTTGGTGTTATGATGATGACGAGCATATCCCAAGGGGTTAGGGGTGGGGTAAGGGTGTGAGGCAAGGCTTCAGTGTATTGCAGTCAAAAAGATCTTCAAATGATAATGGATAGACGATTATTGCAAAAAAAAAAGCTTCCCCCCGCCCCCGAGGGGGGGGGGGGGGTAGGAGTGTCATATGTGGTGTCGTTCGAAAGGTCTTTAAAAAATAATTGATACGTATTTTTTTGCTGGCCAAATGGCTTGGGAAACCTTTCAAGCAGAGATCTCGAGATTTTGCAAAAATTAAAAATGGAAAACTTCGGATACCCAAAAGTACCAAAAGTTTTAACTTTCGGGTTTTGTGCCCATGGAGACTTTTGTTCAGAAAGACTTTCTCTATCCAATGAGCATAGTTTCGTTCAATTTGACCGAAAGCCATTTTCCATTAGGAAAGGGCGGGGTCCTTTGAACCACCGTTATTTTCAAGTTGAGAGACGTCTTTAACAATGTAGAGGCCCTTCTGAAAACGAATTTATGGAATAGGAAAAGGAATTAGAAAAGCATGTTACACCCGAATGTTATCACGACTCCCGATTGTTAAACCAGGCTTTATTACGTAGGTATGATAAAAAAAACGGAAATTAGTGTTCACTTTTGTTTTACCAAAAAAAAAATCAAAAATATAACATTGCAAGAGCTACATACTGTTGGGTGATTATAGTATTTTATGACCTCATCAATCGATCAGTGATAAATGCTAATAAAGTTTTTAATAATAAAACTTTACACGCCAAAACTAGCAGGCGTGAGTTTCGAGAAAAAATTGAAAGGGAACCAAAGATAGCAATATATACACGAAATTTCATATACACCAATGAGCGAAAGAACTGTTGAATTTGCCAGAAGATGCCCGATAATGTTCATACCAAAAGGCTAAATAAAAAAAGAAATCGAATGCTGTGAAATACTGAATATAAAAAAAAATCCAAAAACACGTAAAAAATGTGGGAAATTTATATGTAAAGATCACATGCTTATTGTAATTCCTGTGACATTATTGTAATTCCTGTTAGTAAAAAAAATGTACATATATTCAATGTCTTTGGTTATTATTATTAAATAATATTTATTTGGCTTCGCAACGATTGGCTATTCGGGAATATTTTAATAATTTTCTATTTTTTATTTAAACGTTTCGATAATTTGAGCTTGCTTCACGTTTTCTGTTTGTAAAATCTAAAATAACGAATGTTTTCAATACAATAAATAATGAGTTATATTAAATTCAAAAGAAAACTCTATTTTGATTTATTTACTACGATAATTACATAACACTAATATAAATTTAATTACTTTACAATTAAAAGTGAATAAAATTGTATTTTTTTAAAATAATTAGCTCTTAGGAAAACCTATTGCTAAAGCACCCAATGGTGACAATATCTAGGGCGTGTCTACTGAAAGGCCACCAAAATCGAGAACAAATAAATCAGAAAAAAAAACGCTTAAAATGCAGTATCTTCATAAATAAAAGCCATCACCTTCGTAGGACCGAATTATATCTATGAAATGGCTGAATTCATCTTTTATCCACGACAGGTTCCGCCGATCTGACGGGAACTCAGCTGCTGCCATTGGCAATGCCCCTGCGAGCGATTGAGCGATGATAAATTCCTATCAGGACTCCAGAGTACTGCGGGCTTAGTATTATTTCAAGCCACAGGGGCGTGGAGCAGAATGCCGCCTCGGACTACAAACTAATTTAAATTCACTGGGAGTTTATGTTATTCTGGTTAATTCTAGTAAAGCCCTAGTTCTACTGAACTAGACAATTGTAATACTAAATTGCACGTGATAAAGGCCAAGGCTTTAGGGAAACTTATTGAGAAAAATCTCGTTTTTCTGCTGTAATATACCGTCGATTATCATTACTGTAATAAATAAAGTACTCAATATTATTGCATTTGATAAGGCTTTTAGCGTGTTTTCTCCTTTTCTCCACCAGGTGGAAATCCTAATTTGATGTAGACCCTATGTCACAAACCGGAAGTGGCTACAAGAAAATTTTAGAATCCGTGGATCACGAATATACCGGTGGTCCAAATTTGTATGTATACAGTGTTGGGCAAAATAATAAATAGTAATATTTTTGTTAACTAACGTTAGTTTACTCTAACGAAAAATAAACTCACGTTATATTTTTGTTAACTAACGTTAGTTTACTCTAACTAAAAATAATCTCACGTTATATTTTTGTTAACTAACGTTAGTTTAATCTAACGAAAAATAAACTCACGTTATATTTTTGTTAACTAACGTTAGTTTACTCTTACGAAAAATAAACTCACGTTATATTTTTTATTTGTTTATATCGAAAACAAAAAAATTATACTTTTTTCCTCTCCGGAAGAGACAAGTAGTTAAACTGTGCTTTCAATGCAGGTTGAATGAAATAACATTTATGTGGGTACCATCCCATTGCGGTATCATTCTCAAGGAACAGGCTGACCGAGAAGCGAATTTTTTCCGACCAGAGAATGATGTAGTAAATGAAGCAACAAAAGAAGACTAACAAAAACACTTAAAAGATATCGCAAGACAAAAATGGAGCGAGACATGGTTAGGAAATCAACGTCCTAACATCGTTAAAATTAAAAAGAACACAGACAATTGGACAACAGGACAGCCACATTCTCGAAGAGAAGAAACCGTTTTGACAAGACTACGAATTGGACACACAGCATTGACTGACCCACCTAAACGACCTCCATCACCCAACATGCAACACATGCGATACAAAACTCACGGTCGAACATATACTGACAAACTGCCGCAAATACGACCAAATAAGACAAAACCTAGGAATATCCGCCATATTACAGGCCGTTTTAGGAGATTACCAATAAACAATTAAAAAATTGCTCACTTTCCTCAGACAAACCAACATTTACAAACCCCCATAAAAAAAAGTCCGTCACGCAGGAGCTGCATAACTAAGCACTTTCCTCAGAATTTGGGTAGTGTAGCCTGCTTTCCAGAACAATTTGCTTAAAATATCGTACATAAATAAAATAAAAACATGAATACTTCTCTTTTAAATTTGTAATGAGTAACTGATTAATTATTAATTTGCTTCCAGAGTTATGTTTACACATGGTACCTATTACACTACGTAATAAATACAAAAAACCTCATATTATCGTATTTTGATCTAACGCAGGAACAGGATACAGTCACTCTAGTGGTAGAAAGCGCTCCTTGCGGCGGCTTTGTGAACCTATGTCTCGCGGGCTTTTCTATTGAAATATATTACAAATTAAACCCCCGCTTTCCGATTGACCGATTTAGCTCATTTTTACAACACTTCTTTCTCATGGGTTACCCACTACGTATACCGCGTTTCGTTACAATACAGCAGAAATTACGACCGGTATGAGTATATTAGGAATTTGGGTCCGGAGTAAACCCCCCCCCCTTCTAATGAACCGATTTAGTTTATTTTTAGAACACATATTTACCTGTAGATTACCACTACGAATACCGAGTTTCGTCGTAATATACCAAAAATCACGGCTGGTAGTGGCGAATTGGTATTGTGGGTCCGGAGTAAACCCCCCCCCCCCCCCTCCTAATGAACCGATTTAGTTTATTTTTACAACACATATTTACCTGTGGATTACCACTACGAATACCGAGTTTCGTCGAAATATACCAAAAATCACGGCTGGTAGTGGCGAATTGGTATTTTGGGTCCGGAGTAAACCCCCCCTTCTAATGAACCGATTTAGTTAATTTTTATATCTCACTTTTCTCTCTATATTACCACTACGAATACCAAGTTTCGTTGAAATATAACCAATATTACGGCTGACATAGTCAAATTAGTGTTTTGGGTTCGGGGTAAACCCCCCCCTTCCGGTGGACCGACTTTGGTGGTTAACAAACTCGTTCAATCGTTTGCTAATTAAATGCTATATACCAAGTTTCGTGACGAAAAAACAAAAACTCTGGCCGCTATCGTGTTAACAGACACACACACATATATATATATATATATATGTATATATATATATAAATTTTAACGGGGGTCATTTTCGGTGTCTACTAGGTAGGATCGATAAAGATTTGAAGAAATTTTTCAAAAATTCCGTCATGAGTCCAACCTCAATAGCTACTTTCCTTCGGAGGAAAGTGCTAAAAAGAAAAAAAAAGTATTATCCAAGGGATCTCTCGGTATTGGAGGAAAAAAGTTTGTTTTCAATGATATTTATCTCATTAGAGTTTCTTGGGGTGCTGATTTTAAATCTCCTATTACTTTCGGTGCAGAAAAATGTATAATGCTATTTTACTTCAAACGTAAGCAAATTTTTGAATTTATTTGACAAAATATACATTACTGTTTAACGATTGTATTTATTCCTTAATCTACTCCCTAAAATAAAAGAATTGGTGAAAGAATCGTGTCGATATTATTTTCTAGACTCGAGATAGAAAATAAGGGATTTTGAACCTATTTTATTTTATTTCTTAGCTCCTAAGGCGCATTGGATGCAACACTCGGTCACGTGTCGACTATTAGTCGATGTAGAATCACCAGAAAAAAATGGACCAAATCGGTGACCCCTCCATTACATACGCCCCTTGTTAGAATATTCGAGATGTACTTTGAAGGGGATCTATCTTTATCTTATCAATCCCATCCAGACAATCCTCCCAGGCGGCTTAAGAGACAGTGGCCCCGAGATAAACTATCATAGCCGATCCCATTTTGATCATTAATTCATTTGTTTACCTGCCTTAGGAAGTACCAACAATGGTTCTTCCAAATACCTCATTATTTTTATTTTGTTTTAATTTTATCGTTTTAATCAACTTTTATATATTATCTGTGTCAACAAACTTGACGATTGTACTGAATGATTTATGTACAGATTTAAAAAAAAAAAGAAAAAAAAACTTTGAAGGGGAGTTTCACCTCTTAAACGTTTGATTGGGCCGATATAAAAAAATACGTACCGATTATTTTCATGTGTTTAATAAATATACAAAGTTTCATAAAAATCAGCTCCGGACACTTAGTGATTTTCCCTTGTAAGAGTTGGTGAAGTGAGTGCTGGCGAGTGAGAGATTCGTTCACGCGGAGTCGTAATAAATCTGTTGAGAAGTCGTAAATTAGCGATTCCTTTGACGGCTGTTTTGAGAGTTTTATGGAGACACTTACAACTACGTTCTCATTGTCTGGAGTTGTCATAAGCTCTAAAGCCTAAAGAATACGGTTCACGAGTCAACTTCGTAAATGGAATATTGTTACACATCGATTAAGATTTTCTGGTTGTGAACCATTCGCGATGGTCCAAATCTCAACCATTCGCGATGTTCGGATCTGTACATATTTCAGGTCATCAGGTGCCTTTTCAGGTGCAATTTAACTATATGCTACTCATTTGTGCCTCAACCTAGAAAGACCGTCCACAGCCACAGAATCGTGTAAACTAATACGATAAAATAAAATAAAAATATGGCCGTTGCCAAACAGCTGTTTAAAAACGAGTTATTTCGATCAAGTAGAGGCAACGAGTTATTTCGATCAAGTAGAGGCGTCAACTGTTGTAAAACATTAGAGACCAATTAAAATAATGTAAACGAAAATTGATATTTTTTAAATATATCGTCCCTACCATGTCAAACTATCGAATATGCAAAACCTCGTTTTTTAGATTCGAGACTTTGCTCTTGGATTGTGGACGATACGGCTTGTCGCAAATTGTCACAACTCTAATCCCTTTAGAATAGCATGTATCTTCTTGATCTGTAATCTTGATGTACTGTTAAAGAGCAAGTCGCCAAAAGTTGCGAAACTCTTAATAAATAAATAAATAAAAGAATAGCATTTAATGTCTTAAACAAAGTATCGAATAAGACCATTTTTCATTATATTAATTCGTCAATGGATAGAATAAGTTCGCTCTCTAGTTTGCTCCGATTTGCGTATTCTATAGTTTGACATGGTAGGGACGATATGACCTTCTGCCATATTGGAATAAATCGTTGAAAACAAAGGGCCACAATCATATCATATAATTCTTTTTTTGGTATTCTTTTTTTTTCTATGTATATATCGTCCCTACCATGTCAAACTATCGAATTTACAAATCGGAACAAACTAGAGAACGAATACATTCTATCCACGAAGTAATATGTTAAAAAATAGTTTTATTGGGGTCTCCCGTGGTCTAATGGCTAGCGCCTTGGATTCATAAGCGGGAGATGGTGGGTTCGATTCCCAACCTCTGGCAGGAATTTTATCATCCCACGGCTCGCTGGTGAAATTCCTCGCTACACCCTGGATGTCGGCGCTAATGACCTAGATGTAGATGTGCCGTAAAAAAAAAAAAAAAAAAAAAAAAATAGTTTTATTGTACACTTCATTTAACGCAATAAAGGCTATTCTAAGGAGATCAGAGTTGTGACAATTTTCGACAAACCGTATCGACCACAATTCAAGAGCAAAGTCTCGAATCTGAAAAACGAGATTTTGCATATTCGATATTTTGACATTTTAGGTACGATATATGCGATTGAAAATGCATAGACCTGTAATTGTAGGAGGTACTCTTTGAATTAAAATATTTAATTGGATCTATATATTTTATTAAGTGATTTCCTTCTAATCACCCCGTTCTAACGAAAATTCAAATTACTCCAAAATTTAGAAGCTAATTGGAGATAACCACATTAACATAAATCAAATAATTACTTATATAAAATAAATAAATTACTCTAATAAAATATAAATTATAATCAACGGTAATAATGGTCGATTTTTTTTTTTTTTTTTAGATTTTTCCTAAGCTCAATCCTAAATTCATTTTAAGCATTAGATTGGTAATATCTGATTTTGCCCTTTTCTATTTACGGTAGAGTGGTGGAGGGTCACTCGCTTTTGTTCGCTGGGTCTGTAGTGGGGTTGCTGGTCTGGGCTGTTTGAACTCGGAAGCCGACCTGGAGGATGTGGACGGCCTAGTACAACCGAGCACATCCTCAACCACAGGCACGGCAGCTAATACTTATACCCGGACCGTAAATGTATAGATAGCATCGCTGGTCCCTGCAGTGAGGCTGTTGGTTCCGCGGCGGGAATCCTTCTGTTTTCCTCAAATTCTAGAAATTCCAAATATTTAGTACATAGCATCGTACGCGCTGAAAACCTAGTTGTTTAGCGTTTATTTAAAACAAAACAAAAAAAAAAACGTAATTTTTAATACAGAGGATAAAATATAGATAAAGATATGATAAAAAATACTTAAAAATGTATTGTAAACGCGTACACACTGAATGACATACAAACAAACACATACACACACTTTCAGACGAACAAAAACAAAATAAAATAATAATAAAGACTGTTGTACATAAAGAGTGTTGTACTCAAGATTCTTCCCTGAGGAACACCATTCTGCTGAGCAAAAATATCAGACAGAGGTGAACCGCATCTTACATAGAAAGATAGGTCTTTTAAAAGATCCTGAACGAACTGCAGCTTATAACCATCTGTTTATGTTTGTGATCTGTCTACCATTTTTTGTATGGTGTAGAGTCGACCACTATAAGGTAAAGGACTGCAGAGATTTGTAAATGTTAACTTGAAAACCAGAATTTATTGTACTTAAATGCATAACTCTATAGAGGGGGGGGGGGGGGTGTAAAGCCAAAACTCAGGAACAATTTATGGTTAGTGGGTTACTTAAATTTTCACTATGGGAAATGATGAAAAAGATGGGCTGCTGATGTTGGTTGAGACGAGATGGTTTGCTGGATCTTCAAATAGTAATATTAAGAGAGGTACCTTGAGGCGTCTTGATTCTTGTTTATGCTTAAGCACTCCCTGCTATGTGATGTATTTTCTTGCTTCTTGCTTCTCCAAATCATGGTGGGCTGGCCAACTCCATTTCCTGCTCCCCTTGCTCGGCCTGGGAGGCTCAGACGTTTACTCCTCCATAATTTGAGTACAAAACTTGGGGAGAAAAGAACTTAGATGCTCCACACTGCCTGCTTTTCTAGGCTACTATATCTTCTGGACTTGTCTTTTCTTGTAGGTTTATACTGCCGCGGGCAGGTAGTTCCGGGCACAAGGCTAGGGTGCAGCACATGACGGGGTATACTTCGTTGAGTGGCGTTCCGCGAACACCATCAATACCGTACCTTTCAAGTGAATTTATAATACGCATATACTTTTTACGTAAACAAAAATAGCTAGGAGTCTCATTTCAGCATTAAAAGCGTTATTAATAGCATTTTCCAATAACATAAACTTTAACGTTTGTCAGTGTTAAAGATCGATACGTTAAAGGTTACGGAAAACTAATTGAAATATTTTCAGAGAATCTACATCACATCCTCGACCTCCTACCAGGAATTCCGCCATGTTCAATGCTCCCCCCCCCCCCCCCACTACAAGCACTGCTCCTGCCTTTATGATTCAATCAAGGAAGAGATATTACAAAGGACTTCGTTGATTGCACTTTCCATTCACAAAGCTCCAATTAGTCGACTCTCTTACTTCAATGGACTTCCTTTAAGTCATCTTTCTTTCTGAATTCATAATCTCTGTCCTTTCATCTGTGTAAAATTGATATTCTTTTAAGGATTTGTCTTCGCTCCTGCGGAGGAAATTGGACGATAAAAGGAATAATACCAACCCCCTTTTTTTTATTCTCAATCTGCTTTCCTTTTTTAAGTTATTAAAATCTTATCATTTTACAGGGTTCAACAAATTCACTTTAGGGATTTAAGAAAATATCAATTTTTTTTTAATGTATTTCGATTCAAATAAAGCCACATGCTAAAAGTGCATCATATCAGCGCAACGTCAATGCCTGTGAATATTACTTGATATATTTTTCTATTAGATTAGTCAAAGTTAAATAATATTTTAATTTTATTGTTTTTAACTATTTATTTTCTTTGCGAGAGAACAGTGGTCCGTTTGTTCTTTTTTGCATGCTTCTCATTTAATGGGTAATACTACCTTGTATGAACAAAACCAGAGTAATTTTCTTCAATTTATGGATAACAAATAAATCAATATTACTTACATCATAAGTTGTATAAGGGATGACAAAGTAACCAAAAAAAAAAATAAGTTGTAATTATACAAAAACAAAATGGCAGCACTGTGTCTAACAAGCTAAAACCCTCTTTCTTTCACGGTCAATAGTCTGATTTTTTCTTCTAGTATAAAAAAATGAAATTATTTTGAAATCAGAAGATAAAATCATGTAAATTACGTAGGATTTAATTTAAGATTTTTTTTTTCGAAAATGGTGAACAATATTTCATTTTCTATTTAAAAAAAAAAACAGTCCAAGATCGATAATATAATCGTAATAATTCAACGTATGAAAAAAAAAAAAACACGTCCTTTACTAGCAAATATCATTAGAAATATGCAGATAGAAGTTTAAGCACTTCGGGTAAAAATTGAGCTCCAGCGTATCCCCCGATTTTTACTTGAACCAAACCCTAATAAATCCATCCTAACAAGGCTTTACGGTAAATAAGCCCTAAAGGAATTTCTCCTATAAAACCGCCTACAATATTTTTTCTTATTATTTTGGAGAACCAAGAATATTGAAATTAATTCTGTTTATTATTGTACAATCTATGCTTACATTGTTATTATTTTTGCGTAGCTTCTGCGTTAATAACGTAAATTCCTTTGGTTTATTAACTAAAAAAATATGTTAAAAAAATAAATTCTCGAAGTATAACACTCTGATATATAAAAATAAGAAATAAAGAGGAGTTTAATTCGTCCTGTCTTTATGAAAACAATAACAGAGCTGGAAGTTATTTTTGAAAGACGTTTCAAATGAAGGATTCTTCCTTGTTTAGCGGAATGAGGAGAAAAGGAGAGTAGATTTTTCTGCGTTTGTCAGGGAAGAAAGATGGCTGTTTGTAAGCGGGGTGTCAGCTCCAGTTCGCTTTGTTTAATGGTCTACTCATAAACTACAGACCAATACTCTCTCTCATCTCTCTCTCTCGCTCTTTTTCTCTCTCTGTCTCGCTCTCGTTTTGTCTCTCTGTATTTTTGTTTCTCATATATTCGCTCTCTCTCTCGCACATTCTTGGTGATTAGATCTGCTGCTAACATCCTAAGATATGTGATTGAATAAATTCATAAAAAAAAAACTTTCCAGCAAATCGCTGGAAAACGTGTGCAATATCATTGAAGCAATTAAATATTTTTAAAACCAACGCATGAAACGGACAGTAATAAATAAAGCTAAAATGTTACGACGTGAGAGAATTATATTCGTGCCCGCGAATTAGTCCGCATGAAATGGTGACTTAGGGCTGCATTTTTTGGGTATATCTTTTGGTTTATTTTGGATTTTAAACACCGTCGTTTGGGTATTTACCGACGTATTGGCAACGGGGATCAAAGCGTACACGCTGCTAGGATTGCTGACTCGTGACACAGCCACATTAAGCTGACTCGTTAAGGATTGTTAGCGCCTGGTGTGAAAGAGTGCCTGACAGACACGAGGAAAATATCAGTAAAGTATATATAGCTGCCAACACACTTCACTGGAATTTCACTCGCGAAAAAAAATTTAATTGTGGTCTCTAAACATGATTGTTTGGAATTAGAGGAATACGAGGAATAAAACAAATGTTATATTTATATTATATATTATTATAATAATTTAGTAATTAGAAATGTGGGTCCGGAGTAAAACCCCCTCCTAATGAACCGATTGAATTTATTTTTACATAATATTATCTCAGTAGAAGATCAAAACGAATACCGAGTTTCGTTGAAATATAACAAAAATTACGCCTGATAGTGGCAAGTTGGTAATTTGGGCCCGGAGTAAACCCCCCTCCTAATGCACCGATTTAGTTTATTTTAGCGAAATTACCACAACGAGGTTTTTTTTATTGCAACGAGTTTTTTTTATTTATGCAACGAGTTTCGTTACAATGCAAAAAAAAAAAAAAAAAAAAAAAAAAAAAAAAAAAAAAAAAAAAAAAAAAAAAAAAAAAATGCGTCCGGTATGAGCAAATAACTATTTTGGGTCCGGAGTAACACCCCTCCCCCCAGATCGATCTATTTTGCTGGTTAATGAACTCGTTCAATCGATTGCTAGCGATGTTTTTATTTACTATTTTTTTAAGAAGTGTTACATTTGTGTGTGATGTCTTGCATTAAGGGTGATGTTTTTCATTCCAGCTTCAATAATTAGTTTTTTTCAGGAATATCTGTCAGGATACGAGGTTTCCTTTTAGGCCGGCCCCTATTTCCTTGCCTGCGCTTTTGGATGAGGCCTTACAACTTGGAGGTGTAACGAACGATAAGGGGCAATAGGTTTGAACTGATACACTGAGGGTTGATAAAGTCAGTTTGAAGCAAAAAATGAAAAAAATTTTAAGTAGTTGTAGCAGAAGAAAATGAATGTTATATTAGGAAAAAATCACTCTGGTATGTTGTACCTTTGACCTGATCAAAGGAACAAAAACTAATTGTGGTCAGAGGTACAACACCATAGTAGTGCAAATTAATAATCATGCTACAGTCATTATTACAAGTTAGAGCATAATTCGTAATTGTATTAACTACTATATCATATGATTTATATCAACAATGACATAAAATAAAATATATTATTACGCAAAAAAAAAAAAATCAGTCCCTTAACAGGCCACGAGGGCCCTGAGGGGCAGATACTATAGAGGTATCTAATTCATGACCATACGGCGCACTAGGGAGACAGTGTGGCCAATACTATGCCCGGACGCCTGATTTTCCCCTTGGCTGCTTCGACTGCTAGAGTCATTAGCACCCAAGGTACCCATTATTAAATTAATTAAAGGCTGGGTTGGCCTAGGGACGGTCAGGGAGGCCGAATTCAACCCATAAACGAAGACACTAGAAGAAAAAATCATTAGTGCTTGCTCGGGATATGAACTCAGGTCCTCCAACTTATTAGTCCAGTGCTCTACCACTGAGCTAACCTCGCCCCCATTATTAGGCAAAAGTTAACAGTAAATTACTTACATTTTTATGATAGGAATGGATCAGTATTATTTTCAAGAATCCTCTTTGACTTGAATAATCCAAAGTAGGTTACACAAGTCTTCTAGTGAAGGAGCTAAACACTAATTACACCGAAGTTTATCAAATGCTCCCACATACCGCCACAGCCGCGGTGGTCAGAGGTACAACACCTTCCCCTATATATATATATATATATATATATATATATATATATATATATATACATAGGTACATATAATTTAATAATAATTTTAAATTTTTATTCATAAAGAGTGCTTTTATGGTGGTTTTTCTATTTTCGCCGACTGTTGGTTGCGGCAAAAAAAAATGTCATTAGTGAGCGACAAATGCAGGAGTGGCTTAAAAGTTGGCACATATATATATATATATATATATATATATATATATATCATGCGTATTAACGTACACGCCGTTAGATTATGGTCTGAAATTCTATCCAAATCGGTTATTTATTATTTTTCAAGTGGCTAAAATGGAAGTCTGTAGATTTACGTCTTCCAGTAAATAAAAAGGATTTAAAATTAATATTGGAAGCAATTATTTTGGCTTAATTTCATGTGGAAACAGAACAGTGAACACATATCTTATTATTTACTAATTCATTCAATAATATCTAGGCGCACGGTAGTGCGCCAGGCCAAGTTCCGGCCTAAGCATACTGTGTGTATATTACAGGCGGTCTTAGAGCCGATTTTTACCCTCTCATAACTTTTAACCAGGTAAAGATAAAGTTATGAAATTTTACACAGGTATTATACTACTAGATGTGAGTAAAACTGGAAATTTTCATAATTCTACCTCGAATAGTTTCTGAGATATAAGCGATCGAAAATCGGGATTTATAGGACTCACTCACTCACTCACTCACTCACTCACTCACTGACTCATCAAAATTATTCGGCACTTCCCATGATACTAGAGACTTGATATTTGGCATGAAGATAGATATGAAGACGTTATTAAAGGAAAAAATCGAAAAATCGCGAAAAGTTGTGTGTGACTCCGCTTCCGGGGCGGGGGCGTGCCAGTTTTGTACTTCCTTCGGAAACCCATCATTCCGTCCGAAACCCATGATGTGGGGTATCAAATGAATTGTATCGGTATGAAGAACCTATATTTGATGTTTTAAGAAACAATTAGACGGATATAGGCTCGGTAAAAATCTTATACCAGCTGTTTGTCTGTATTTTTGTTCCTCTTACAAATCCGTACCGTTTGACCGATTTTGACCAAACTTGGGACACAGATGGGTCTTGATACGGGGAGAATCATAGATTAGGTTAAATTTTCTATCAGCTGGCTGCCTGTCTGTTTGTTCCTTATATAAATACACACCGTTTGACCGATTTTGACAAAATTTGACACACATGTTGGTCTTTATCCGGGTAGTGTCATAGGCTAATCAAAATCGTCTATCAGCTGTCTGTCTGCATGTTTGTTCCTTACACAAATTCACACCATTAGACCGATTTTGACCAAACTTGGCACACAGGTAGGCCTTCGTCCAGGGAATGCACTAGGCTAGGTAAAAAAGGTCTCTCAGCTGTCTGTCTGTATGTTTGTTCCTTATACAAATTCACACCGTTTAGCCTATTTTGACCAAACTTGGCACGCAGGTAGGTCTTGATACGGGAGTGTCATATTACCTATGACGTTTTCTACTTTTTGTTCCATCGAAATGCCATCATTCCTTCTGAAACCCATCGTGTGGGGTATCAAATGAATCGTCTTGGTAAGGAGAACCTATATTTGATGTTTTAAAAAACATTTCGACGCATCTCAACAAAAACAGTTGTGACTTCTTTCTTGAATGTAGTAAATAAAGTCGTAGGGGCTCACTGCATATTGTACTTCAAAGCAGATACTAAGTTTTTCAAAGTCGAGCCAACTAAATTACAAAGTTTAGGATCACAAACCCAAAATGTATCGTCTTTGTTCTTATATTTTTATTGAAGGCCTTCTGCACTTTCCCTATTGTGATCTTTATCCTCGGGATATGGTTCCTGTGTTTTACAGTGTAATAGTTTAGTTAAGAGAGCAATCGATTTTTCCTCTAGAGCAATGTCATCTGGAAGAGCTTCTAACTTTTCTAGTCTAGTGATTAGATGTATGTAGGTTGATTATTGGTATCAAATATCAAGCAGTAAGGAGAACCTTATGCAGAATCCAAAGACCCTGGTTTTATATGAAGTACAAAAGCCAGTAGGTATGCGGCAACTAAATTCTATTTAGTACTTAGAAAAAAGTAATGAGATCCCCAAAAAAACATAAATGTGAAATAGAGGCCAAGTTCCTGCCCTCACAAAGAAACACTCCCTTCCTCAAAAATATCCCCACCTAAAACCCCCCTAAAACGCCTTATCATTCTACACTCCAAAAAAGTAGTGTGAGTTGGTGATTTAATTCAACCAAAAATATTTGCCAATACAAGAGATGATACAAGAAAGAAATGTCCAAGTTCATTACTTGGAAGATCTCATAGTTACTTACTAAGAACAGTAAAGACACTTCAACTGACCTTTAAAAACAACAATAAAAATACTTATATCCAGTTACTAAAATATCACTTTCCTCAAATAGGTATATTCTTAAACTTGGCAATGTTTAGTTTTTATCTAAAGATAATTTCGGCACAAAAAAAAAACATTGCCAAGTTTAAGAATATACCTGGTTGAGGAAAGTGATATTTTAGTAACTGGATATAAGTATTTTTATTGTTGTTTTTAAAGGTCAGTTGAAGTGTCTTTACTGTTCTTAGTAAGTAACTATGAGATCTTCCAAGTAATGAACTTGGACATTTCTTTCTTGTATCATCTCTTGTATTGGCAAATATTTTTGGTTGAATTAAATCACCAACTCACACTACTTTTTTGGAGTGTAGAATGATAAGGCGTTTTAGGGGGGTTTTAGGTGGGGATATTTTTGAGGAAGGGAGTGTTTCTTTGTGAGGGCAGGAACTTGGCCTCTATTTCACATTTATGTTTTTTTGGGGATGTACATTAATCACACCGCAGTCATAGATATATACAATTACCTAAAGAGATTTTAAGAAAAAAATATTTTTCAATATATAATGGCAAAATATTCAGACTACCCGGAAATACACATTTCACAAGAAGTCTGACTCGCAGGAACCACGTCATCTTAGCGCGGTTCCGTTCATATCTCTAGTGCTATCATTAAGGGAATAACGTTCGCTCTTGGAAACACTGTAACCTGTTTTTTCCTTATACATCTCCACATCGTTTGACCAATTTTGAGAAAACTTGGAACACAGGTAGGTCATGATCCGGAAAGTCTCGTAGGCTATGTCAAAACGTCTACCAGCTGTCTGTCTGAATGTATCTTCTTTATACAAATCCACTTAGTTCGACTGATTTTGATCAAATTTCTCGCACATTTAGATCCTCATTCGGGGAGAGTCATAGGCTAGGTTAAACTCGTCTACGACTCACAGTGTAAAGGTCGCGGGTTCGAAACTATGAACCCAAATAGTTACAATTGCGTTGTTAGATTTTAATATTACCTACTTGGTTTCTAATTTATTTTTGCTTTTTGGGGTCTCCTGCGCTAGATTCATAGGCGGGAGATGGTGGGTTCGATTCCTAATGAACCGGCCTCCCACATACCGCCACAGCCGCGGTGGTCAGAGGTACAACACCTTCCCATATATATATATATATATATATATATATATATATATATATATATATACATAGGTACATATAATTTAATAATAATTTTAAATTTTTATTCATAAAGAGTGCTTTTATGGTGGTTTTTCTATTTTCGCCGACAGTTGGTTGCGGCAAAGGTTGTTTAATAAATCTGAGCTGTAGGAAGTTACCTCGACTAATGAGTGAGTGAACTTCTTGAAAAGAGATTCATAATTAATACTCTTGACAAGTCTTTAACTTTTAACCAGCGGAGCGGAGCAAGTCTCTTCAATATCACTTAGACTTGTTTTCCCTTTAAAGCTCCCATGTAGTCAGCTGTAATGAAAGGCTGAAAATATCTCTACTAGTATGCGGCAAGGAGGTAAGGCTAAATATGTATATAAAAAATAAGGACATTGAACAGAAAAAAGTCCGACTCGCAAGAACTTCTTATGGCGTTTCTGTTTATTAAGCATTCATTGGTTTGGATGTAAAAAAAAAAAAAATACGAAATGATTTTTTTTTAACTTAACTTCTCATTTTAATGTCAAATGCAATTTATAAAAAACAAAAAAAATACATATGATTGAAAAGTGAGTTATGCAGAGTCAAAAACCCGTTAAAAACAACAAAAGTAACAAGTACGAAGTTTTAAGCACTTACTTCTCTGATTTACATCGCCACATCGAAAATTAAACGAGAAAATTTTTTTTTAGAAACTTTAGTAGGCTTTTGAATGTTCTCACTCCACTTATCACAATTCTCGAACTATTTCAAGATGTCTTAAAAATATGCGAAGATCCGAAAACTTTTCATGCTTGTTAGATTAGATTAGATTACCCCAATACTTCCTTACCTACAAACGTAACAAAATTTTTAATATCTTAGTTTAGATGATTTTCAAACACGTAGAAAATATTTTTATTCAATCCAACGATTCTAAGTGTCCAAATCGAAAATTAGTTGAAAAACTATTTTTAACAACTTTTCTTGAAAACGGTTAGAAGTATGACTTTGAAAATAGTAGCATTCCTTTTCCTACGGTAGAAAACCTATAAAACATATATCTGCAAACATATGAACTGGAAAACGTTAGCGTTACGATTTTTTTTGCGCGGGTTTCGCTCCAAAATACATGTTCCGGTGGACGGATTCCACTGGGTAACGAAATTGGCCTTTCAAATTAGACGAACCCATTTTTTTTTTTTTTTTTTGCTTTAAGCTTAGTACTGATAAAAATTAAATGATGTTTTCCTTGTTTGACATTTCTTATCCAGTTCTTTGAAATAGGAGTTTGTAAATGGTGCAAACGTAGGAAGTATTTGCCTCAAATTTTCGCGCATGCGGACATGAACTTTTTTCTGTTTGATACTTCACTAAAACCACATACTACAATAATGCTCAATAAGAGGTTAATTCGACCCCCAATTACGTACAGAGCACCTGTCTGGATGGGAGCCACGAAGACGCAGATTATCAAGATCTAGAATGTCATAACCTGAACCTCAGACATTTATGCCATCAATTATTTCAATATATTTATAGTTTGATTTTGACATCTGTGTTACAAATACTTTGGGTCCACTTCTTTCTTATGTACAAAGCATTAAACTTCTACAACCATTAAGCAGTTGCCTTTCTCACATAGAAGTTTCAAAATAAAATATTAATTAAGAATTGCGGTGTCAGCACCATGGTTCATGAGAAACACACAACTTCATCGTCACCTGGATGTAGCCTACATTACAGATTTTCTGAATAACAAGACAATGAAATATCTTACTACTCTTCCAGCAGAGATTCAGCAATTAGGAATAGGACAAGTCTCAGTGAATCGACGCCTTAAACCACGCTTACCTCGAGACATCCTAAATCATATACTATAGAAGCATTTACTTTAATTTGCTAATTCAGTCCCTGTAGTTAATATTTTATTTATTGTTTAAAATGTTCATTTATTTTAACTTAATGTTATCATGTTTTGGTGTTAAATTGGTGTAAGGCTTACAATCAACCCGAACCAATAAATTTGTTTTTCTTCTTCTTCTTTTTCATCTTTGTCTGGATAAGCTTTGTTCGCCATTTCTTCCGCTTTATTTCAAACCTAACTTCCTGATGTAAAATACTCATCCCTAGCATCCAGCCATGTTCCTAGCAGAGTGTATAGAGACTGCTGAAGGGCGAGCAGCCATCAATTTTATATTTGACTCGGTCGGAGTGACCAAGTAGAAGGCAAAAGACCATCAATATCTGTCTCCAGACTTAGCCTATTAATCTCCCGATGGGAGACAGAGAGAGAGAGAGAGAGAGAGAGAGAGAGAGAGAGAGAGAGAGAGAGAGAGAGGGAGAGGGAGAAAGAGAGAGAGGGTTGGAGGCGGCTAGTCTGCTTAACCGCAGCCATCCTCGACCCGAGCAGCGTCTTCAGCATTCTATTCCCTTTGTTTGCATCTGGTGGAACAACTTAACAATACATTTTTCAATAGTAACATAACTTGATACATTAACCAATACATCCCTACAGCGACTTCCAACAAGGTCAGTTCTTCCTATCCTAGTTCCCCGAATGAATGGTTTACATTTTAACGCAAAATTGTATAAGAAAGTATTTGCTATATATTTTTTTATAGTAATTTTGTGTATTTCGAGTTTTATATAGTTTCCTGATTTATCCTTCCTCAAGCCCTCCTCGCTCTCTTATTCTACAATCGGACAATTGGATATGATGGGTTATTTAATTATTTTATTAGTTAGGTTTTGAACATTTATTGTTTATGACTTTGTTAAGTTGTTTGGATTTGGTTGTTTGCTGTGTGATAAACACACACAAACCATGGTGACTGAATCTTGGACCGATACCAACCCGAGGCGGTTAGTTGGACGCTTTACTTGTGCTTTGTATTTAGTTCCCCAGAAGAATTATTTTGATCTCAAAATTGGAAAATTATTGCCATTCAATGCAACCATAATACAAAACAGACCAGGTGTAGTAATAAATATGTAGTAGTTAACGTTGCTTAGAATCCACATAATTACAATGACGTTCTGAACTTATTGACGGTTTTTTTCATAGGGGCAACCAAGGTTATCAAAAGTATGGCCTAGAATCTTTATTTATTCTTTGTTCTCTATGGTCGCGTTATTCTAAATTATTAAAGGAGATAGGATATCTCTTTTTTTTAATAAAAATCATAAATAAATGATGTTTTAATAATTGAAAATTTCAAGACAGTTTAAAGAGATTACTTTTCTATCTCATTTGAAGTTTCGGTATAAAAAAAAAACAACAAAAAAACAGACAAATCCTTGGTGATAAATTCGATTTCAGAATTAACAGCAATGTTGAATAGCGTTGTGCTTAAGACACCTCCTTGGGGTATTCCGTTTGCCTGCAAAACCTTATCAAACAATCCTCACTCTGAATCTTTGGGATGGAGCCTTTTCAAGAAATTTATGAATAATTCCTTGAACACCTCAGGTGAAAAAGCTGCGAGAATAATAGTTGCCTTCGAACGACGTCGAATGCTTATTTTATTAGAAAAGCTTACGACTTCGACGAAAAGCTGCTAGGGACGTTGACATATAAGTCCTTTGTGAAAAAGAGGAATATATATACAGTGAAACCTCCTTTAACGGACACCTCCCTACAGCGGACACCTCTATTAACGGACATTTTCTCACAGTCCCGAATTTTTCTATAGATAAAAAGAACCTCTATATTGCGGACACCACCGTACAACGGACACGGACAGAAAAACCTGATTTTTTATCTCCTTACTACGGACAATTACAGCTAATATTATTTATAGAAGCGTTTCCATCGGTGTAGGTTTCCAGAAAAATGCGTTAACAATAACAAACTCCTTGTAAGAATAAGATATATATATACAGAATAGTGACTAGTAATATCTTCCTAGGAATTTCACAACAGGAACCCCTCCCTTTTCAGCAGAAGCATATGATTTTCCCGCTGGCAGATTACTATTGTTTTGCCTACGCGGTATCACGGTTCCGGGAATATTCCAAAAATCTGTTCGGTTCACATTCCTTCCGCAGAACTTCCTTCTCTTCACTTTTCAGTTGGTTTTTAGCTCTTGTTGAGTAAGTATCGTGCTTTCTCTTCAATATGTCTAATTGGAAATCTCTGACACTTAAAGAAAAAATTGACGTAAAAACATTTTCCAATCGCGATAAATGTGGTGTGCGTAAAGTTGCCGAGTTTTTTAAGAAAAGGAAAACACAAGCACCAGAAATATTGAAAAAGAAAAATGGAATTTTGAAGAAATGGACGGAAAATTGTGACAAAAATGTTGTCCGAGAACTTAGATCTTCTTTATGCTTTAAACTTTTTAGAATAAAAACTTTTTTTAAGTTTAAACTTATTGAACTTCTTTCTATATACCTACTTAAAAAAACTTGTTATGGGTAATTATTAAATGGTAAATTAAAACATAAATTAAATGTACAAATTTGGTACGTATCCATCTGGACCAACCCCTCTGTATAGCGGACACCTCTCTATAGTGGACAACTTTGGTTCTCCCAGAGGTGTCCGCTATAGAGAGGTTTCAGTGTACATACTCGTATTACACAGTATTTTATTAGCTCCGTCAAACAAAGGACGATCTGTCGCAGAGAGCTAGTCTTTATCGCAGTTGTAAAAAATTCCGGATTTATCGCGCGATGAGCGAAGAAACTGAATTATTCATTAAAAATTAAATGTTTTGAGGTTATGTCGTTTTAATGAAAAAATACATGAATTCTATCTTCCTTGTTGAATGTATGTTCTTTATTTAAATTAAGAATTATATTGCTCACAAAGATATCGCATCCCATGTGATGTCCCCATATTACAGACCGCCGCGCGAATCTTGGATTGTGTGCTCGAGTCTTTGTTGGCTCTATTCTAAGCTTTCAAAAAGAAACTAGGGATATGCACGGAAACGCGCTTAGATCACCCCGATCCTGCGTGACGAACTTTTATATGAATAGAATAAACGAATAGAATGATATTTTGGATTAGGTACTGGACTTAGACAGTTTGAGAGATGACAGTTGGATGAGCACAGCTGGTCTTCATTTCGGGCGATTACTTGATCCTTCAGCCCCTTGTATAAATTGAATGGGTGACCGGGATTAAAGAGGTCCTTATATCCCACCCTTCGTTAACTCTATTAAGGATAATAAAATGGGAAACCGTTTCTGACAAATTGTCATAACCTGTACTTTTCTACAATATCCGCAGTTATAATCATCGTAGGGTGGGAGTTATATTTCAGTTTTAGGTGGTATATATATATAGGTATGATATTTTGTTTGGTTTTAAATTTTCTGCGTTTTTTATTTTATTTTTTTTATTTTATTAATTTGTGTGCATCGACTGCTATTGGCACCCTGATGTTATTTTATATTTTATTGTGTATCCGTTGAGTCGCTCCTGCATCCATGTATCCTGAATTAATTTATGCATATATTACCTGAGTGGGTCCCAAAGAGAAACATTCTTTATTTATTTTGTCGATCTGTAGATGTTTTAGTTGTTAATTTCTAGTAATAAAAAAAAATTATCATCATACACAGATAGCTGTCATCTAAATAGAGAAATCGGGAAAAATTATTAACCTTCTGCCCGCTAAATTTAATACACGAACGTTGTGCGTTTCACGCGGAATGCATTTCGCCAGTGGTACACGCCTCACGCAAATCGAATGCAGTATTTCTCTTTGTCTCATTCATCTAATTAAGAAGACAGGAGCAAATTAAGCGCCATCTACCATCTACAGGTTGACTAGAGAAACTACTAGAATAACAAGAAAAACCCCCTAAGAATCGCCAAAATTTAGTTTTTTTGAGAAATCAAAAAACTAAAACCGAATTCGCTATCTGATGCGAACAGCGGCTAAATGGGTTAGGTTTTTTTCAACTCATATAGTTGTACATATTGATATACATATACAATTTTTCTTTTTAAATTTTTTTTTCAGTATAAATGATAAAAGTACAATTATCAAGTTTGTTGATACATGCATGCATGTACAAATTGACAAAAATAGGAGAAGTAAAATAAAATGTGAAGAAAGCTAACCATTGGCACTTTCAGAGCTGTCTAAATAAATATATTAATGGTCCCTGAATGATCAGAAAAGTAAATTAACTCGGGGCCACTGTCTCTTAAGCCGCCTGGTGGGTGGGATTGGAAAGATGAGGATAGACCTTCAGGATTAGGATGGTAAGACAATTTCGAATGGAACAGTTGGAAACTGGTTTCAGTGAGGTCGAGGACAAATGGGATGTTAAGGTCATTGTGTAGGGTTTTGTTGGAGACGTAGAAAGGGGAATTTACAATTTTACGAAGAACTGGAATGCCTGTATTCTGTTGATGCTGGATGATTTGCAGATCCCAGAGTTCAAGTCCGTTGGTCAAATTATAGTTTTGTATATCGTTGATTTCTTCTTTATCGATCATTTTTCTGTCTTTTCAGTCTCGTGTGAGGGTTCCATGTCAGTCGGCTGTCAAGGTATAATCCTAGATATCGAACACACATATACATAAATTTTAATTAGAGACCTTACAAGTATCAGGTATGTAGGATACAAGAAAGATTTCAAGGAAGCTTCCAAAATATATTTCATGAGTGCAACCTCAAAAGCTTCATTCCTCGGGAATGTGCTAAAACCAATATACACATTTACACATACATATATCCAACAAAACTCCAAACTCTCCCGACCGAGCGAGCATCCGAAGTAAAAGCTAATAGGAGATTTCCAATTATCGTTGGTTAGCACTAGAAGCGAATCAGTGACTGGAAATATGCGATAATACAATGGCGGAACGTGCATTCAATTATACAGCCTGACATGTAATTACCCCACAACAATTCAATGGGAGCTAGAGAGTTAATTATTTACTGTACTCTACGGAGTTTCAAGCTATCGGCCGATACTTCTAGTTAGCTTTGTAGCAAATACTTTTCATAAAAAAATAATACCGATATTTGCTTTTATTGTTTAAAAATTGATTAACCAGAATTGAAAATAATTTAACCCGTGTTAAACGTAAACCAATAATAACTGACCATTTACATCCAAAACACACAATTTAACATAATAATTTTGCTCATTTTCTTGGATCCGAGAAAATTAACATTTCTAAAATTGTTTGATTATCTAGTGACAGTGTCTTCGGTCTCAATAAAAATATGTAAATGAACATCGTTACAGATGTTTGACATTCAACCAAACTAAGGTACACTTTTTATATGTTCTATAACAGACAAAAACGTATGAAACCATTTTTAAGGTGATGTCTGTAACAGTTTTTGAGTTAAGTGGACATAAATATGTTTTCTAAACAATTTCTAAGAGGTACTTAAAATCGTTGAATTCAGATGAAACATTTTCCACATATTTCATATTCTTCCGACTTATGGTATTTACATTTGTATTACATTTGGAGTTAGGAAAGTATTCGAAAAAAAAAGAACTAATGGTTTCTTTGTATGTTTTCATAAATATCTCGGTTGGGAAATCGTTGTAAGCGGATACATATATTTTTCCCCCCGTTGCTACCGCCCTTGCACGTCAGGACAATAATACGCATACTCTTACTTCCAGTAGGATTGAATTAATTACACAGTCACACAAACAAACAAAAAAAAAAAAAAAAATGTCCGGACCCAAGGAGCAGACCATGCTTACTATATGTTTTTGAGGTCACTGAATCCAAGTCCGGGGTCAGAAAACCCCCTGCATTTTTTTTTTTAAGCCCCACCCCCAAAACTCATAATTTAGGATATTGTACACTACAATATTTTTAATCAAGTCGTTAACCAAAATAAACGGCTATTTTCTTTGTATGGCCTTATAGTGCTTAAAAACACCTAATAACTTTTTGAAACTTTTTAAGCTGGAAGCTTAATTAATTTATTTTAGGTTGTTTATTAAATTCACTTCAGTTGATACATTGCTGGAATAAAATATGGGGAGATTTTATAAGAGTTGTTTTTTGGGATTTTTAGAAATGCATGAATATAAGAATCACCTCCGAAGGCCTTGGGTCAATTTTTGTATAAAAACTCAAAAAATGTATCCATTAGAAAACATATTAAAAACTAATTTATAAGCAAAAAAGTGAATGTTTTAGAAAAGTCATATATTTAAAGGGCTGTAACATCGCTCTTTATGGACCGATCGAGTTCGTTGAGGTCTCAAAAAATTAGTATTTTTAAGCACTAAAAGGCAGTTTGCAGGAAATAGTTGTTTTTTTTTTGGTTAACGACTTTAACAAAAATATAGTAGTGTAAAATATTCTAAATTATGAGTTTTTTGGGTGGGGCTTGAAATAAAATGCAGTGTTTTTGTGACCCCAGATTTCGATTCAGCGACCCCAAAAACATATAGCAAGAATGGTCTGCTCTCTCGGTCCGGAACTTTTTTTTTTGGGTGGTTCTGTTACTATTGTCATTTATTGTTTTCTTTTTTTCATTCATTTTTTGTTGTGTAATTCAACCTAATGTATTAATACAACAGCCTGCCATATCCTCACACGAATCCCGAACAAGGAAGAAATATCCTTTGAATTTCCCTGGTTCCTAAAAGGAAAACCTTTCCTTTATCCTGCAGGCCTATCCTGCCCATATCATCGATCCTAGAATCCTATCCCATCCCTAGTCCTTCGGGCAGCTCGCCAGCCATCGGGTAGGCACTGAATCTCACTGCTATCCACTATATCTCTCTCCCAATACTAAATCATAGCTACTCCGCCTTCTTATTAGACATAGGCCTCTATCTATCTTCACTGGATAGGCCCAATTATCAATACTCCTCAATAACTTACACATAACGATAATAGGCCTTAAATCGATTATCGTGAGTTCAATTTGATAAAAACTTTTAAAATGATAGGAATAATCTAACTTCTACAATTGTTTAAAGGTTATATATATATATATATAATATATATATATATATATATATATATATATATATATATATATATATATATATGTAATCGTAAGGTGACCACATCTATATGGTTTTATTATTGTATAGGTAAAGGTGAATGTGATTTCTTTTAACATTTCAACAATTTGTGTGTCATTTTTTGTTAATTTGTATATTGTAAATTAAATTACATTAATGAATAATTTAAGATATGAAAATGTAATATTGTTAAAACCATTATTTTCATGAAATAGTCATTTAATGAGAACTTGAGTACATTTAGGTACCCAAAGTAGTTTATTTAATTCTTGTTGCATTTTTTTATTCTTTATTTGAATTTAGTTTTTGGTGATTTTTTTTATTTTTGACAAGACTGAGAACACTTCCTTTATCATGCGCTCATCGCTAAAATTGCGAAGCTTAAAAGAAAATAAATAAAGAGAAACCATAGAGCTGGAAACGCGTAAAATAAAGAATAAAATTGCTATAAAAAGAAGTGAAAACTAATTTATTTTATTTTTATATATTGTATATATTTTTTGTAGTAAGTTAGTATATTTTTATTTCCTAACTTTTTTGAAAATATGCAATTTTGAAATTTAATTACATATTGACAAATATTGATTAATACATTTTTGATTTTCATAATTTCTCAGTGTAGAAGTTTTTTTTTCTGAGACCTATTATTAAATAAATAACCCGATAACATTTTAAATTGAAAATAGATTACGTGAAAATAAATATGCCTGATGGTCCGTATGGTACTACTGCAAAGTGTTGCGGGATTGCATAACATGCCCACGTTGCCGGACGGATCCGGTATATCCACTGGGCACAAAAAAAAAAAAAGCAAAAAAAAAAAAACACGAATTTATTATTTAATATTTTTACGTTTTTAGCTTCATTTGTTTACTTAAAAAATGACTATAATCAATTAAAACAAAAACCAATTCTCCTGTACGGTGTAAAAGCGTCAATTACAATGACCTCATCGAATCTGTTAAAAATTATTACCTAGTCATTATTGATATTCAATAACCACCACAGCTTTAATACAATACCCCCGGAACATGTAAGGTGTTTTCTTCCAGTGGGAGAGGGATTCCAAGTGTCCATTGATAGCGTTCTCTTATCTAGCTAAGGGTGTAAACCTATAGATAACCCGGCGCTAATAGCAGAGATGCTGGAAACCGTAAAAAATAAAAATTAAATACTTTAATAAGTCAATTACTCATTAATATAATAAAATGAATTTAATAACCAAATGCATATATTGTAGTCAGCAAAATACATTTCCCCGAGGGCAAGGTTCTGTACATCCCTCAGGAGGAAAATACACGACTCGATATATGTATCTACATATAATTAATGGATATATAACTTTTTCTGAAGGGGGGATCCTTTCTCATTATTATACGCATGAGCGAATACATTGATTACAGCGGGAGGAAATTAATATTCCCGAGCTACAGCCCTGAATAGCACTTAGTTTATAATTATTCACTAACGAATAGTTTTTTATCGATAGACAATATTATTGAAAAGTGATCCTATTGAATAAACACCATACAAAAAGCGCAAGGTCAAAAAATAATTTATGTGAATTAATAACTATTATTGGTTATGGTTACTATTCACTGCTCTACCAGTTTCAGAATTTTAGTAGGGACACATTTTACCATCAGGGGCAGGCATGACTGAAGGTTAAAAACAATGGCACCAGCTAGTCAGCTGATTTTAAAACATGTTTGTTGAAAGGCCTTCATGGATTAAAATCAGCTGACTTGTTGGCGCCATTTTCTTTAGCTACAACATCACTAGCGTTGCAACATTCAAAGATACAGCTTTTAGTTCACTCTATATTCCTGATGATTGTTAGAAAATCAAACCAAAACGTTGGAAAATATTGAAATTCATTGTATAAAAAAAATATAAACGAAAAAAAAAAACTAGTTTGTTCTTACTATTGAGGGCGTCAACCATATATTGGGCTCTATTTGGAAAAAGGAGTGCCAGTGATTTTATCAGTAACTGTGATTATTTTAATTAAATAAAATAACTTTGGCTCTATAAAACATGTATACATATATTACGGTAAACTTACCAAATTGCTAATTTGGACAGAATGTATACTTAGACAAAACTATGATTTACCGTACAATATGACAGACCTACTAGGTGATAGGAGCCAATATATAGGACAAATATTTAACTACCATCAGAAGACTAACTTACTTGACAAAGTATAACATGACCTCTATGACTAAATTGGCAACAACACATCAACATGAAATAAAATAAGAGAGAAAAGGTTCGTTTTTATGCAGAGAAGATGTTATGTATTCCATTAAAATAAAACACACATACATTCACTACCAACTTACGGCCAACACACTACCAAGTACTAAAACCTTATTGACAGACACACAAACCATTGTAACAAAACCTATACTAATACCACACACTCTAGACCAGTTGACATGAAACAAATTCGATATATGTTCATTTAACATTTTTTTTTTAAATTTGAATCGCCTAGCCGCTACAACTTATTAAATAATAAATAAATAAATAATTTTCACTATACTTTATTTTTGATCTTGACCTTAGTCACTTTTATTAATGAGCTAATTAAATTTCCTCATTTGACGTTTCGGCCTCAGGGCCATCCTCATTAAACTTCTTTCATATGTCCACATATATTCACCCTATTTCCACAAGGGCTTGTCATCACTTTAAATCTATAGGCTTGTCCATCTTCTAGGTGTGGCCACATGGTCTGGGGTAACTCGAAGTGTTTAAAAATGTAGAAAAGTTTTAGTTATAGAAGATGGACAAGCCTATAGATTTAAAGTGATGACAAGCCCTTGTGGAAATAGGTTGAATATAACGTCGATACAAAAGCAAACTAACGAATATGAAAATCACCACTTTTCAGAGTGGAAAGCTATTTATTCATAACTTTTTTTTGGACAGTCAAATATTCGGCAGATTTGACCTTTTGATAGTGGAATACTTTCCCTTTAATAGAGTGAAGTCAGATTGAAGAATTTGCCGTAAATAAGTCCAGCAGAAATTATTAAAGATTGACAATGAAAGATGCATTTTTTCATATTCGTTAGTTTGCATTTGTATCGACGATATGTGGACATATGAAAGAAGTTTAATGAGGATGGCCCTGAGGCCGAAACGTCAAAAATGAGGGAATGTAATTAGCTCATTAATAAAAGTGGCTGAGGTCAAGATCAAAAATAAAGTATAGTGAAAATAATTTACACCTCAGAAAATCCTTGTGGATAATCCCTAACATGTCAATAAATAATTTTGTTATAGTCTCATTTGTGAGAAGTTATGAGATGGAGTGCTTGTTTGAGAAGATTTTGGAAAACATTGTCCATTTTTGTTTAGAGATTTAACTTGCATTTATCAGTTTGTTGATGTTTTGAGGTAGGTAGTTCATAAAAATAAATACGTTTTCTGTAATGTATTTTCTTTAATATACAACAGTTATTAAAAAAAATCACTGGTACCCCTTTTCCAAAATTGACCCGAAATAAATTCTTATCATTTATAAAAAATGTTAGTTCATGACACTGAATATCTTGAAATAAAATAAGCAACAGAAAATATTATATAAAACATGTATATTTTTAATTTTTCTGGGGAATTCAATATTTTAGTTACTTATTAAAAAATATATGTATATATATTTTTTTTTAAATAATTAAAATATTTTTCGGGATTTATTTTCTGGTATCTATAGAATCTATGCAAGTGCCTATTTACAGATAATACACTTTTTGCAGGTCCGCCTTTATGCAATGGGACTGTATTATATATTATATCTGTCGTATAAATTATTAAAGATTTAGTATTTATCAATATTTGTTATATGTATTATCTATTTTTACTCTTTGAGACAGAAGTCTGGTAATGATGGGAGGTTGGAAGCAATTTGAGCTCCGCCTACTCTTGGAGGGTGCAATTAACGGAACAATTATCTCTCGTTAGAGAATGGATAGGGGGAGATGTAGATAATATCTTGGTGTATATAGAGGATTGATAGGAAATGCTGATAATATCCTGGTCTAGTTAGAGGATTGAATCAAGATAACCTCTTGATAGGAAGCACACAATCAACCTCATGAGAGGATCAGAAGCAACCTGATGATGATGTCTGGAACAGAAGATACAAGTTTCATTTTGTTTTTTATATTGTCTTGGCCGGAAATATAATTGCTTTTGTCCGATTCCTCTGATAAAGGATTTCTGAACATTGTTAAAGAACATTTCTGGGAAAGGCAGGATTTGCCTCACTTCTTGTTTTAGAAGAAAACATGATATACTTGTGTTAGAGACAAGTTTTTTTTCTTGTTTTTTGTTTTTTTAGTAGCACACACTGGGAAGGAAGACGGCTAAGGCTCAAACTGCTAGATCGTCACCGCCTAAGACTACAGTGAAACTAGTATTATGTTAGGTTAAATAGTCTTTGAAATCTTGCGTTTAAGAAAATCGCGTGTTTATTTTTGCTTTAAACATTTAAGAGACATAAAAAAAAAGAAAAAAAAAAAAAAAGTTTTCTGTGATAAACATAACTTAATCTCCGCTGTTCAGAAGGATTTTTATTGAAGGTAGACTGGGGGATAAGTTGAGAAATAACTTCGTTTAGGTAATACAATTTTTAATCGATGTCGCTTGGGCAGATTGACCCAACTATTCCACTGCCATACCATTTTTTTTCGGGTGAAACGCCACCATACCTAGTAAGAATCGAACAATTGACCCTAGGTACAACTACCGGCCCTACGAAATACATCAAAAGTTTGTACAAGGCATGTACATTTTTGAATATTTAGTAATAATAAATAATTATTAATAATAATTTATTAAATAAACTTATAAAAACTTATAAGAAAGAATAACATATTCAGAGCTATCCTGAATACTCCTTAGTTAGTATAGAAAATATTGCGCTGAAGATTGCTAAGAAAAAATAATTTGACCTTGAAAATTAAAATATCCTAGAAAATTAAAAACAAATTCGTTTAGAGCCTTCTGCTCAAATTCAGGAACATAAATATCGTTTAGGTCCCGTCGACAAACCTATTTAATGTACTAAATAACATATAGTCTTCTTTTTCGTATATGGCCACTGCGCACACTTTTTTGTGACACCTTTTTGGAATGCCTAGGTCCACCGGACAAACCTTTGTAAAGTGCTGTATAACAAATATTCTTCATTTTCGTTCAAGGCTACTGCGAATGCGCAAACGCCACTGCGAAAGCGCAAACGCCACTGCGCATACGAAACGCCACTGCACATACGAAAGCCACTGCGCATGCGCAACGCCACTGTGCATTAGCAATGCCACTGCGCATGCGCGAACGCCAACAAACAATTTTTTGTGATACTTTTTTGTAACTTTTTTCCAGTTTAGTCGCAACTAATGCATATTTATGTTAAAACAAAAAAAAACAGTCCCGTAACAGGCCGAGAGGGCCCTGAGGGGCGCATACTACATGGAGGTCTGATACACAGTCATACGGCACACTAGGGAGATAGTACGGTCAGTACTATGCACCGGCCGCCTGATTTACCCCTTTGTAGTTACCTACTAATAAATGAAATACAGGCTGGGTTGGCCTAGGTACGGTCAGGGAGGCCAAATCCTACCCACGAACAAAGACACTAGAAGATAAAAATCTTTAGTGCTTGCTGGGGATTTGAACTCAGGTCCTACAGCATATTAGTCCACTGCTACACCACTGAGCCTACCCTTCAAGAGAATGCTACTGAACTAACTTCGCCCAGATCTAAGACGATTAAGAAAACGGTCTATTTTTAATTGTTTTTTCTTTGAGTATGTTTTTAGCTTCAGTTTATTTTTTGAAGTTTTTATGTGTGCAATACTTAACGAGACTGAGCCTTCATTTGTAAATCAACAAAACAACTACTTAATGAATCCGAGCCTTGAGAAAAAGTGAGTACATGTCTGATATTAGCTGTCGAATGTACCCAACGCGTTAATTTCCTTTTTTTGTGTGATTCTTGCTCGCTATCTGCAGTTACAGTCTCCGTTTCTTCAAGATTGTTTTTCTGTCTATATTCTACAAAATAATAAATTGTACGAAATATACAAGTATTTTATGATAAATATCGTAGAATACTTTATGTATGTCTCTAGTAAAGAGCCTGAGGTCCAAGAAGGACTACCGGAAACCATTATCCTGTGAGCCTGTCGATAGTAGCGAGCCTAATTCCTGTAGGACCCCACCATCCCCCTAAATAGGACCCCACGTCTCCAGACCCTTCAGATCCAGCCAGCTCTTTGTGTGTCCTTACATATTCCTGGGACCTTCTCCACGGGATTTGGGTATTTTATGCCAAGAAAAAATGAAAAGAAGGGATATCGATTCACTTCTCTTCTCGAGGAATGTTCGCTCTCACACATTTTTCGTTTGAGGGATTTACTCCAGAAATATTACTGAAAATAGATATATATTCTTCTGAATATGACCCAATATATATTTTTTTTCCACTTGTTATTTTTTGTGTATTTGGCAGAGGGTCGATGCAGCAGAACACCATTTGTTTTTGTTCAACTATTTTATTTCATCTATTTTGCCCGACATGTTTCGTGCCTTAATTCGCACCTCTTCAGGGGCCCTCCCTTCGGGAAGTCCCCCCGCCACGTGCACTGGCCTGACTCAGTATTACTGGCCAAAAAAAGCTGCAGCCTCTAAATCTTTACCGATTTGAATGCATTTTTTTAAAAAATGAAAACCAATAAAACTTAAAACAACTTCGTCTAGCCAGATTTTAATTTTTGTTTGCCCTGATTGTTAAATTACTGGTAAATAAGTATCTTTTACAATTGAATATAAAATAATATTCCATTTTTTATCTATCTTAATATGAGCACTGACATCGTTGAAATTAAACATTCAAATCCTGATTAGACATTAAAAAAATCGATTTTCAAATCATTCAAAAATTATATTATTTCAATTAATCTCATTGTTGAATTAAGATAAATTTACGTTTTAAAGATGTCAGTCATTTTTTTCTAATCAGGATTTGAATGTTAACCATTTCTGGACGGTGGGCTTCTCCATCAGCCAGTTGGGAGCCAGTGACTGGCTGATGGTGGGCTTCTCTAGCAGCCAGCACAGAGCCATGACTTGCTGACGGTGTGCTTCTCTAGCAGCCAGCACAGAGCCGTGACTGGCTGACGGTGGGCTTCTCCAGCAGCCAGCACAGAGCCGTGACTCGCTGACGGTGGGCTTCTCTAGCAGCCAGCACAGAGCCGTGACTGGCTGACGGTGGGCTTCTCTAGCGGCCAGCACAGAGCCGTGACTCGCTGACGGTGGGCTTCTCTAGCAGCCAGCACAGAGCCGTGACTCCCTGGCGGTGGGCTTTTCTAGCAGCCAGCACAGAGCCGTGACTGGCTGACGGTGGGCTTCTCCAGCAGCCACCTCAATCTATATCGTATAAGGACTTTCTATAAGTTTGTATTTTTATATAAATCTGTATTTGTTATATTTTAAAAAGAGCAAATCGCCGTCTTTGCGAAGCTCGAAAATTAAATAAAAAAATTATAAGGGCAGTTATTTTAGACTATTAGTGAGATTTCTGAGTTGATGTGTTTGAGACTTCTCGGAAGATGAAAAATCGCAGCCTGGCCCTTCCTCAGCAGGTATCGGGAGGATCCCGTCACCAGGTACCCTCGGTCATACGAATCCCGCCGTGTCCATAGAGTTAAATACACATTAGAAAATATTTTAAACATGTAGGAAATATTTCAAGTGCCCAAATTCAAAATTAGTTAGAAAGACAATTTTTATCCCCTTTCTCGAAAACAGTTACAGATATCGCGTTAAAACGGTTTCCCTAGGTTACAGAACGTATAAAAAGTATACCTGTAACCATATTAACTCGAAAACTTACTTTACGATTTTTGTCGCACGACTTTTGCCCCAAAAACTAAGTTCCAGTGGACGATTCTGCTGGTTAACATCAAAATTCATAAAAGTCAGGCCTTTATTTAGTCTGTGAGATTATATATAAATAAATAAATATATATATATATATATATATATATATATATATATATATATATATATATATATATATAATTGAACTACCGTTATTTTCGTGATCTATGGGTTCTGAAACATGAAATTTTGTAGTCGGTACTTCCCGAATACCTCAAGAGATTTCCTCTCTAGCCGGGAGGGGTTCTTCCCTATGGAGGGAGGGAGGAACCACGCTAAAATTTTCGTATTCCTTATTGGTCGAAAATAATGCAGGTAATAATTTATATACATGCTTTTCCTTGTAAATCATTCAATATTCATAATAAAAATTCACCAAAAATTAAAAATCTACCAACAAGTTATTGTGCACAACAGATTTCCAATTAGAGAATTTCAGCCTGAAGAAAGTTCCTATTCGCCATTTGGAAGCAGGATTGTTCCCCGCCATTGTCGTCAGGAGGTTCCGAGATTTTCCCGAATGAAGAAAGCGCACAACTCGATTAGGACGGAGGTCCAAAGTGGATTTCCACTCCGGGAAATTGTCAGCTTCGAGAATGAGTTTGAAAATTCGGCCCCAATGAAGTTTGTGATAAACGGGGGAATTGTTTTTGTTTCTCAAAGCCTTTCCAAGGTGGAGTTTTAATTTGAAAAATACACTCCTCCCATATTCCGGGATGGGATTTGAGTCAAATGGATAAAACGATTTTTTTTTTTCATTTACTATCTGGAGAGAATAAATGGTGGCTCCTTTGTAGTAAAAACTACAAAACCAATAATAGTAGATAGGATGGAGGCAGTCAGGGAACATGAAAGGAAAATATTCTGTCCCAAAGGAAGTGCTGTCTTTTGGGACAGTTCAATTATTTAACTCTCTTTCTTTAGCCAGCAAAGGAAAACAATAACTATAAAAAATACCATTTTTCTTTACTTTTTTATAACCAGCTAAAATCATTTAAAGACAACCAACTCGCAGGAACTGCACCATCTTAACGCGGTTCCCGAGTGCCATTAGTAGAGGAATAATACCTAATTTCATTAAAATCTGTCTATTTTTTAGCCAGCTAGAGAGCGGAGAGGAATATTAAATGTGATGAAGATAGTTAGCTGTAAAGGGGAAGTCAGGGGATGGTTGGGACTCGGCTAGGAGAAGAAAAAACGTCAGATCTTCAAGCAAAAATCCATATTGGTCGTTTAGGTCTTTCCAACAAATGAAACTACCTGTGCTATATCCTAATCCTGGGGTAATCTGCTATATCTTACTCCTGGGGTAATCTGCTATATCTTACTCCTGGGGTAATCTGTTATATCTTACTCCTGGGGCAATCTGCTATATCTTACTCCTGGGGTAATCTGCTATATCTTACTCCTGGGGTAATCTGTTATATCTTACTCCTGGGGCAATCTGCTATATCTTACTCCTGGGGTAATCCACTATATCTTACTCCTGGGGTAATCTGCTATATCTTACTCCTGGGGTAATCTGCTATATCTTACTCCTGGGGTAATCCACTATATCCTACTCCTGGGGTAATCCACTATATCTTACTCCTGGGGTAATCTGCTGTCCAAGAGCTTAGCGCCATAGATGTGAAACCCTTAAAATAAAATAAATAAATAATCCGCTATCCTTTTCTTTAAGACATTAATTAATATTTTTTTTATTTTATTTATTTCTTGGTGTTCCGCTTTATGGCGATGTACACCTTACATATAGTTATTACAAACATTACATTGTCTTATGTACTTGCATTATACATATATCTATATATATACACATGCCCACACACACACACACACACATATATATACACACATACACACACACACATATATACATACACACACATACATATATCTATATTACTAAATTACATTATATCAACGTATTGTCTATTTACATATTTACATTACATTATGCTTAATAAGTTTGTTTTTATTATTACACACCTTTTTTAAATACATATTATATGTGTGCATGTACATATTATGTACATACGCATATAATATTAGATTCCATGATTTTAAATTAAGTTAAGTTACATTATGATTGTACACGAGTCTTTTTGCATTTGCATCCTAGGTATGGATCAGAAGGTACATGAATTATCTGCCTACGGTGGGATATTCATGTCTCTAGGACACAATGGTAACGAAACATTAAGCTGCGTTCAAATGAGTTGGTATAATCCATAGTTGTGTAGGCAATGCAGTATAGAGTCTATGTGTTGGCTATTTATACGTGATTATATGTGATATCCTTACTACTTTAGATCGCATTGGAAAATGGATTTCACTATTGTATTCAGGAAAAAACATGCAAAAATATGATGTGCAACTTGACATACTTCATTATAAGGCCTCATGCTTTTTTCACGCTTTTTCTTTAATTAATAGAGTTCTCTGCAAAAGGTTTAATGAGTTCTATTAAATACATATTTTTCAATTTCCATTACTAGTTATAATTTTAACTATTGGACTTTTTATACAATCATTTATGTAATTACTCAATAATATATTTCAATTTTCGCCACCACTATTTACCTTATCTACGAGTTCTGATATCCTTATTACTTAATATCGTATTGGAAAATGGATTTCACTATTGTATTCAGGAAAAAACATGCAAAAATATGATGTGCAACTTGACGTACTTCATTATGAAGCCTCAGGCTTTTGTTAATAAAAGTACGGGATATGCATCCTTTTAAGGGATTCGAAAAGCCCAAACTACAGAAAAATGTTCCTACTCATTTATCTCAAATGGTTCCAGGGATTGAGGAATTGGAACGTCTTGAGCATTGAGACGGGTTTTTGACTTTTTACGGCTAAAGCATGCATCAAATCGAAAAATTCGCCAGTAACAACTCGTTTTAGAATTCGATTTTCTACAAGAAGCCGCCATAGAAAGTATGGCATTCTATTGTAAATTACAAATTTATGGTAGCTTTCGAAGTACTGGTGAAGGTAAGAGAGCCGACAATAACCTGAACAGAAACTTTATTTAAAGAAGTTAAAACCCTGAGAGTTTCCTTTCGAATTTCCTAAAACTGTGGAAAAAATAGGACGGGCATCGAATTCTGAACACCCTCTCTCGCTCTCTCTCTCTCTCTCTGTATATATATGTATATATACATATATATATATATATATATATATATATATATATATATATATATATATATAGGGGGCGGGGTTAGCTCAGTGGTAGAGCATTGGACTAATAAGCTGAAGGACCTGAGTTCAAATCCCGAGCAAGAACTAAAGATTTTTTCTTCTAGTGTCTTAGTTCATGGGAAGAATCCGGCCTCCCTGACCGTCCCTAGGCCAACCCAGCTTTAACTTAATTTAATAATGCGTACATTGGGTGCTAATGACTCAAGCAGTCGAAGCAGCCAAGGGTAAAATCAGGCGGCCGGAGCATAGTACTGAACACACTATCTCCCTAGTGTGCTGTATGGTCATGAATCAGATACCTCTATAGTATCTGCCCCTCAGGGCCCTCGTGGCCTGTAACGGGTCTGATTTTATATATATATGTATATATATATATATATATATATATATATATATATATATATATATATATATATATATACGTAAATTATAAGGGGGTCCTTTTCGGTATCTACTAGGTAGGATCGATAAAGAGCTCAACATTTTTGTCATGAGTGCAACCTCAATAGCTACTTTCCTTCGGAGGAAAAAAAAAATAAAGAAAATGTGGGTTTGACTTTTTTCAACGAAAGGCTTACTGAAAAAAATTGGTGCAACACAATGGGTGTTTCTACGGTGTGGCAACCTGTATATAGCTCTTTGATAAAATCAGATAAGCCCTAAAAAGGAAGAGAAGAGGAAAAATCGAAATAGAATTCCCTCGTCCTTCCAATCGGCGAAAAGGACTAAACACACCCTTCATCCGAGGGGAAAACGAGATTTTCCCGACGATGGAAGTAGTAACTGGGAAATGTGTTGGAGAAAATGAAGGGAAAACTGTTGAGCGGCTTTTTCCAAGTTTCCTAAGTAAGTTGGTAAAGGAAGTTTCCCATATTGAAGGATTTGTCGGGGCAAAGGTTCGCAACTGATCGGCTCAGTCCTACCACTACATCTTCCATTCCACTTTGAGTCTTTCTGGGAGAATTCTAGCATTTAGGAGACATGTTTTAATATTTATTTTTATGGAAAAAAATAATATAATATAATAAATAAATATAGTAATTTTTTTTTATTTATTTATTCACGGAGCTTCACAACGGCGAGGCGATTTGCTCACATAAAAATAATCAATAAAAACTGTATGAAGGGTAAATAAAATAAATTCAGTATATTCAATTTCTGAAAAAAAATTAATAAATAAAAAAAAGAAAATAAAAAAATACACAAAATAAAAAATAATAATAATATTAATAAATAATTAAATCAAACCAAATAATTCATTTTATAATATAATGTATAGAATATAAGAAAATAAAGAATGACAAATTGCGATAGTAATAAATAATATTTTTTTTTTTTTATTGCAAGAAGAAAATCATTATTGTGTGTAAATTGTAGGATATTTAATATAAAGACTTTATTTTCATTTTTGAAGTCTCTTCTGACACAAGCACGCACGCACACTAAATATAGTGATAATATAGAAAATAGGGATCTTCCCTGGTCTAGTGGCTAGCGCTATAGATTCATAAGCGGGAGATGGTGGGTTCGATCATCACCGGCGGCAGGAATTTTCTCATCCCACGGCTCGTTGGGAAAATTCTTCGCTGCACCTTGGATGTCGGCGCTAATGGCCTAGATTATTTTCAATTTATTTTTTTTAAACCGTAACAATATAAACCCCTCTCTCAAAAATTAATTGCCATTTTCATATATACTTTTAACAAAGAATGGAGAATACATTCTATGAAATGGATTTATTTTAATTTATTTATTGGGTTCATCAACATTGGCGACAAATTCGTTTTTCATCTGAGGGTTAAATTATGTCAAAAAAGATAAATATGTCTTATGTAAAAGGAACCTCCGCCAATTTGCAGCTCATGCAATGTGCTGCTCGCTGTTAAGTACAAAACTCGCCTTAACGCTCACGGCTACCGGGTCTCCGATTATCTAATAAATTGTCAACAATTCATTGAAACGCTCAAAAAAAATGGTTTAAGTAATTTAAAAATTCAACCATAAAATATTAATCCAAAAATATTTTCTTTCGTGGCACCTGCAGTGACGTTGCTGCTAGCTACTCAGACCGCAGTGCTGATGCGACTAAAATGGATGCTTTTCATCGATTGAAAAATCTCATCAGTACAACCAAAAGACGCACAATGGTGCCAAACTACTTTCCGTGTTTCAAAAAAGTCCGTCACGCAGGAGCTGCATAACTAAGCACTTTCCTCAGAATTTGGGTAGTGTAGATTGCTTTCCAGAACAATTTGCTTAAAATATCCTACATAAATAAAATAAAAACATGAATAGTTCTCTTTTAAATTTGTAATGAGTAACTGATCAATTATTAATTTGCTTCCAGAGTTACGTTTACACATGGTACCTATTACACTACGTAATAAATACAAAAAGCCTCATATTATCGTATTTTGATCTAACGCAGAAACAGGATACAGTCACTCTAGTGGTAGAAAGCGCTCCTTGCGGCGGCTTTGTGTGGCGGGCTTTTCTATTAAAATATATTACAAAGTAAACCCCCGCTTTCCGATTGACCGATTCAGCTCATTTTTACAACACATCTTTCTCATGAGTTACCCACGACGTATACCGCGTTTCGTTACAATACAGCAGAAATTACGACCGGTATGAGGTTACGAGCGGTATATTAGGAATTTGAGTCCGGAGTAAACCCCCCCCCCCCTTCTAATGAACCGATTTAGTTTATTTTTACAACACATATTTACCTGTAGATTACCACTACGAATACCGACTTTCGTCGAAATATACCAAAAATCACGTCTGGTAGTGGCAAATTGGTATAGTGGGTCCGGAGTAAACCCCCCCTCCTAATGAACCGATTTAGTTTATTTTTACAACACATATTTACCTGTGGATTACCACTACGAATACCGAGTTTCGTCGAAATATACCAAAAATCACGGCTGGTAGTGGCGAATTGTTATTGTGGGTCCGGAGTAAACCCCCCCCCCCTTCTAATGAACCGATTTAGTTCATTTTTAAGTCTCACTTTTCTCTCTATATTACCACTGCGAATACCAAGTTTCCTTGAAATATTACGGCTGACATAGTCTAATTAGTGTTTTGGGTTCGGGGTAAACCCCCCCTTCCGGTGAACCGACTTTGGTGGTTAACGAACTCGTTCAATCGTTTACTAATTGAATGCTATATACCAAGTTTCGTGACGAAAAAACAAAAACTCTGGCCGCTATCGTGTTAACAGACATATAAATATATAAATTTTAACGGGGGTCATTTTCGGTGTCTACTAGGTAGGATCGATAAAGATTTGAAGAAATTTTTCAAAAATTCCGTCATGGGTCCAACCTCAATAGCTACTTTCCTTCGGAGGAAAGTGCTAAAAGGCTACAGCCTACAAATCTTAACCGACTTCAATGCATTTTGTTTTAAATGGAAGCTAATAAAATTTAGAACAACTTCGTGTGGCGAAATATAATTAATTAATTGATTAATATCAACACTCATATCGTTGAAATTGAACATTCAAAACCTGATTAGACTTGGAAAAAATCTTACTGACATCTTCAAAACGTAAATTTATCTTAATTCAACAATGAGATTAATTGAAATCATATGATTTTTTAATGATTTAAAAAAAGATTTTGATTTTTCCAAGTCTAATCAGGATGTGAATGTTTAATTTTAGCAATATCAGTGATGATATTAAGTTTGATGAAAACTATAATATTAGTACTTTAAGTTCGATTGTAAAAGTTTGTGAATGATCTACCCGTAATTTAACCGTCCAGTGGTCGCGCCAACTATTTGAACACGGGTAGTCGCGCGGTGCGTTTAGTGCGCAATCCTGTTTATTTTCGCGTTATAGTGTTTTAAACGTAAAAATATTTATATTTTTCTTTACTATTATACTATTTATTGTACTTTAGTCATTATTGTAGGCAGATATATAAATGGTAATGTAAATAAGAAAATTTGACCTTTTAAAACAAATTTATTGCATATAACTTCTTTTAGTTTTTTTTAAATTTTTTACTTTACAATAAGACTGTAAGGTAATTGTAATTTGTATAAACATTAATAATGACTGCAAGAGACTTTTGAAAAAAATTAGCATTAAAAGATATTTAAATATAAGTGGAAATATACATGGTAATTAAATGCTAAGAATGTAATTCATACGATCTATTCAGACAAATCAACGTCATGTCCCCTTTTACTGGATTTAATGCAAATTGGTTCAAGCTTTACATGTTAATGTATTACATGTATTACACGTTATTTTGGTGTTTACATTTTTTTTTCGTCCACAAACATGACATCGCGGTTCCATTTTCTTCGGGGGTGGTTGTTCCATTGTTGACTCGTTGGGAATTTTCTTGAGAAAAATTATTTTATTAAAAGGAAGTGACGGAATGCTTGCTATGGACTACGAAAGTTCATTCATGAGCTGAAATGCAAGATCCTTGCATTGATCGTGCGGAGCACTGCGTACGCCATCAAGCTCTTCGAACGGTTTACAAGCTAAAATTGAGGAATACGTGAAACACCACCAAGTACAACACCACTCGTCGCTGTAGGCGTGGTAGGGGTTTTCTTTGGCATACCTTTGCATTCTGTGTGCCGAAGTGTTTCCCAGCAATTTCTTACAAGACGAAATGCTGAATATGGCGCACTCCGTGCACCAGCGCGACTACTGGAAGGTTAATAAAGAGGGAAAAAAAAAAAAAAAAAAAACAGACAGAGTTGTTTTAAATTTTATTAGCTTTAAAAAAAAAAAAAAAAAAAATAATGCATAGAAATCGAAGATTTGGAGGCTGTAGCCTTTTTCGAAACACGAAAAGTCGTTTGGCGTCACTGTTCGCCGGGACAACCAACCCCTCTCTCCCCTACAAAACGTTTATGGCCGATGGCTATGGCTACGTACAGAAATGTGAAAAATTCAAAAATTGTTTACATATTTTTTTTACCAGCTCCCATACAAACAAAAAACAAACGCCCATCTTGCCCTCGTAATGTTTTGTTTTCTTATTTCATATTTGAAGCCACTATATACTCGTAAAATTCGAAACTAATGAGAAAAATGTATTCTGAGAATAAAAATATAATATGTTCGTTATGAAAAGCTCCCCCCCCCCCACTTGAAAAAAGACCGAATTATAAATTAGCCCCAAGCGGTTACCTGGTAGCCGAATTCCTTTCATAGAATTACACAGTAATGAGAGAGATGTTTTCAGAAATTCGCTAAAATTTTGCCACGGTTTATTTTTATATCTGACTCAAACAATAATTTAATTGGCTGGATTAAATTATTAGAATACATTAAAAAAAAATAATGTAACTTGTAATCATTGAAATATTTAAAAATCCGCCTATTTTAGGTAGATTTTTTTAGAAAAAATAATGAATGAGTGTATGTATGTGAATGTGTGTGTTCTCCTGCGAATATATATATATTTGTATTCCAAAAAAATGAATTAAGCCGGTATGGAATACAACTTGTTTTATTTTCTTACATCTATTCTAAACTGTCTTTGGTTGTCAAGACGACCCAAACTGTGGTTTTTAACATTGTCCTTGAAAAATTATAGTAATCAACGCAAATTGCCCACGACACGTCACGTATTTATCATATCATGCTTATACATAGGATTCTCCTTGGGTATATGTAATTGTACGTAGAAACTATAGTTCCTATGCACAGTCAGTCATATTATGCATGGGAGCTGCGATTATGCGTAGGAACAATGATCACACACTATGATTTATACAGAGGATCTTCCCATTACATGATTTTTTTTAAATTATTTTTTTTTTTTTTTTTTTTTTTGTTTTTACAAATTTATAACAACTTATTTTCGCTTTTAACTGTTTGTTTTCATAAAATTGATTATTTGTTGAATTAGATGGATTTGTAAAGTTGTAGTATGGATTAATCTGATTCATAATTATTAGGTAACTAGATAAATATGTATAATCTAATTTTTATAATTGGAAAAATGTGTAATAATTTTATTTGGTTGAATCGCCTTCGTTACAGATGTTCATGAATAAATATATGGGCAAAATAAAAATATTAATTTTTAGGAGAATTATTATTTTGAGGCACGTGTTTTTGGATGAAAGCGGAAAAATAATTTCACAAAATTTTAATAATATTTTTTAAGAAAATGAGATAGATTACTTAAGGCAATATACATTTAGTAAATTTCGTTGAAGAATTAAAAAAAAAAATAATAATAAAAAGAAAATAGCACAAAAAGCCGGAGAATTTTCCGCTTGTTTGATATCTTTAGGGAATTTAATTAGGTTTTTAGACATTATATTAAATTATTTTCTCTGTTTACCATTGAGCTCTGGGAAATTTGTTTAATATTTTCCCTCATAATGCCTTCAAAGAATTTTCACAGAAAATAAATTTGTCACCACTTTTAGGAAAAATAATAATTAAAATTAAAAATACAAAGCCTAGGCCCCCTACCGTAAAGTTTATTAACGTCGCATATGTAATTGGATGTGTTACCGGCAATGCAATCGGACATACCCGGAAACAATATATTATCTATATATATAAAAATCACGTGTCTGTCTGTTTTTCTGTTTATCTGTTTGTTTGTTCCTTATACAAATCTACACCGTTTGACCGATTTTGACCAAACTTGAAATAATGGTAGGTCTTGATACGAGAAATCTCCTAGGCTAGGTCAAAAAAATCTACCAGCTGTCTGTCTGTATGTTTGTCCCTTATACAAATCCACACCATTCGTCCGATTTTGACTAAACTCGGTACACATGTAGATCTTAATCTGGGGAGTGTCGTAGGCTAACTCAAAAACGTCTACCAGCTGTCTTTCTGAACGTTTGTCCCTTATACAAATCCACACCGTTCGTCCGATTTCGACTAAACTCGGTACCAATGTAGATCTTAATCTGGGGAGTGCCGTAGGCTAGGTCAAAAAAATCTACCAGCTGTCTGTCTGTATGTTTGTCCCTTATACAAATCCACACCGTTAGACCAATTTTTACGAAACTTGGTATACATGTATGTCTTGATACGGGGGGTGTTATAGGTTAGGTCAAAGTCGTCTAGGACTCACAGTTGGGAGGCCACGGGTTCATAACAGTTACAGATTCGTGTTATTAGGTTTTAATAATACTTATTTGGTTTCTAATTTATTTAGGCTTTTCTATATGCAGAAAGTAGGTGTAGCATGGCACGCCGGGTAACGGCTAGTTATTTATATATTTGTTGGTGTTCCGCCTTATGGCGATGTACACCTTACATTTTACATAGTTATGACAGAACATTATGTTACCGCCTATATATTTATATTATGTAGATATTATTACTTGGCATTATATTGCCTCATTGTTTATATATGTACATTATATATATATATATATATATGTGTATATATATATATATATACATATATATATATATATATACATATATATATATATATATATATATATATATATATATATATATATATATAAACTAAATATTTACATTACCTTATTCTTAATACAAGCTTGTTTTTATTAAATACACACATATATACATATTCATATAATATTAGATTACATGATGATAAATTATTTTGATTATATTTACATTATGTTTATCACGTATATCTATATTTGTGCATTTGCATCCTAGGAAAGTAAGTATGAATCAGAAGTTACATGAATTATTTGCCAACGGTGGGATGTTCATGTCTCTATATGACACTATGGTGACAAAATATTAAGCTGCGTTCAAATGAGTTGGTATAATCCATTGTTGTGTAGTTAATGTAGTATAGACTCTAAGTATTGGCTATCTGCACTTAACAACTCGCATATGTCGTAAGATAAGTTCAGGTCACGTCGTCTCATGCATTCTGTGAGTAAATGTTTTATCGTAAGAGTTAGATATTTCAAGTTGCGGCTGTTCTTGTCTCGTCATTAAGTAAATGTGTAAATCTTAAGCGGGTCAAAACCGCTTCGTCTCTTCGGTTTCCACGGGAACTGGATGGTCATTCTTTTACTGCATGTTTGATGCAACGGAGTTTATTTTCTGTCAGTTTTGTCCAAAAATATTATAACTGTAATAATGTTAAGAAATTAAAAAAAAAAAAAAAGAATTATTTTATTTTTATTTATTTATTTTACGTGCTTCGCAACGACGGCGACTTGCTCTTTTTTTTAAGATACAGTAAAAAATACAAATTTATATGTTCACAATTATCAGTAACTTATAGTACTAAATACAACTAAAGTTTTAAAAGAGCATACGACAAAAGTAAGGAGGTTTGTATTAAGAATTATGTGCTAAACATTATTTAGAGCCTTGCTTTTTGAAATATAGTTAATATATTTACATAACTTATAACTAAAACTAACTACAATTTTTTATTAGGTCATGATGGGTGCTACATGTTGTGGTTTTCCATTAATGACCAAGTAAAATTGAGTTATAATTACATAATAGAAAATAAAAATAATAATAATAATTACACAATAGAAAAGAAAAAAAAATTCTTTTGTTTCTTCAGATTCTGTGATTCATGTTTATGTATTTTAAATATTGGAGTATAGAGTGTATGTATGGACTACCCTCTGTAAGAAGTTCTTGTAGGTCGTGTGGAATGTTCAGTTTGTCGCCTCTTTTACATTCAGTGAGTATATGTTTAATTGTCAATGTTATGTTACAAACTCTGCATATCGGTTTGTCTTTTTTCTCCATGAGTTAATTATGTATGAGGAACGAGTGTCCAATGCGAAGTCTGGTCAGTACTACTTGGTATCTTCTTGTCAAGGTGTATTGTTCGTTACTCCATGCTTTTACTCTGTTCTTATTTTGTGATAATTTGTTGTTTGTTTGTAGCCAGTGATGCAACCAGTCGTTTAATGTATGTGTGAACCAAATCATCTAACGTTATGTTTTCAATGTCTAGGATCTTTTTATTTGTTGCGTCTTTTGCATGTTTGTCTACTGATGTACTTAGTCCGATATCCTCGTGCCCGGGTAGCCATAATAGTGTAAGTGTGTGATTGCTGAGTCTGTGTAATTGTTCGTATATCTGTTTAATTATTGGGTGGTTAGTATAAATATTATCGAGGGAGAGTAAAGAACTGAGTGAGTCTGTACATAGGAGTATGTTTGTGTTTTCAGTGTTATGTAGTTTTGTAAGGGCTAAGTGTATGGCGTGTAATTCGGCTGTGTAGATACTTGTGTTGTCATGTAATTTGATTGAATGTGTTTGGTTTTGGTTAATGGCTGCTGCTGCAAAAAAAAAAAAAAAAAAGAAGAAAAGTATACTGAAAGCACGATATTATATGGAAAAAATGCTAGCCAATCTTGACAGAGAGCAGCTGGGAGAGAGTGTTTCTATCTACCATGACACCCTCTGAAATTGACAGAGTTTAATAAAACTCCAAACAACGCTGATTGCCGCTGACGAAGGGTAATAAAGCTCCCTGAAAAATTGACATTAATTGACTCTGAGCGATGGTAAACATTCAAAACAGACTCATGATGGAATTGGACAGTTTGTATTCAACGTCAAAACAAGCTTACAAACGATTCACCTTGACAGCGAGAAGATTATTTAAAACTCCCTAACAAAAGTGATATTGTTTAGATATGATTTATTCGATAAGATAAATATTTTTTATTAAATAATATTAGATAAATATATTTATCGGAACTGGGGGCGAGGTTAGTTCAGTGGTAGAGCACTGGACTAATAAGCTGGAGGCCTGAGTTCAAATCCCGAGCAAGCGCTAAAGATTTTTTCTTCTAGTGTCTTCGTTCATGGGTTGAATTCGGCCTCCCTGACCGTCCCTAGGCCAACCCAGCCTTTAATCAATTTAATAATGGGTACCTTGGTTGGTGCTAATGACTCTAGCAGTCGAAGGAGCCAAGGGGAAAATCAGGCGGCTGGAGCATAGTACTGACCACACTATCTCCCTAGTGTGCCGTATGGTCATGAATCAGATACCTATATAGTATCTGCCCCTCAGGGCCCTCGTGGCCTGTTACGGGACTGATTTTTTTTTTTTTATTTATATTTATCGGAACAGTGGTAATGCACTTGGAATTTAGACAAATAAAATGAGGATAATTTAATATTACAAAAACAAGGTGATGACAATAAAAAATATGTAATATGAAGCCTCTTAATTTCACTATCACTAACTACCCTAATACATTTTTATATTGATTTATAAATTCTATATATTTTACTGATTTATTTATATTTTATACCTATGTTAAATGAATGCTCTGATTATTTAATTATTTTCGGGTATGTATGCGTCAATTAAGCTGGGGGTGTATTTCTTTGAGTGTGTAGTCCTCATAATTTTTCGTAACTGCTTTTAATAAACTATTAAATATTCTAATATTTATTATGATAATAATTCTGAATTTTTTATTATTCATTTTTTTTTTTTTGGGGGGGGGGGGGGTTATAATGTTTATACTCAAAAGTGACCTTCTTAGCCTCAATACTTACCTGGAGATAGTGAACAATTCCGTTTATCAAATTCGGCTGTCTATGACAATTCATTTATCAATTTGATAGGATATATCTAGGAAATAATTTCAGGTGGGGCAGAGACCACTGGGGTGTTTTCCATACCTCCCAAGCAGAGTTGGGCAAACGTTAGCGCGCGCTAAAAGCTGATACCTCTCCGCTAATTTAGCGAAAATGTAGAAAGCCAGCGCTAATAATTAGCGGTTAGCGGCGGCAGTGCGCTAACCGCTAATCTATTTATGAAATATCGTAATTGCTATAGTTACAAGTTGTAACTATAGCTTAAGCTATTAGCAATTACGATATTTCATAAATAGATTAGCGGTTAGCGCACTGCCGCCGCTAACCGCTAATTATTAGCGCTGGCTTTCTACAGTTTCGCTAAATTAGCGGAGAGGTATCAGCTTTTAGCGCGCGCTAACGTTTGCCCAACTCTGCTCCCAAGATAGAGGCGGCACGGAAAAGTTTTTAATAGTTAATGTTAAAATTGCGAGTTTTAAGATCCTTTGGACACCTTGAAAACCGGGGTAAATGTTGAAGACCTTTTTGTTTTTATATGCTTATTTCTTCTCAAAAAAAAAAAAAAAAAAAAAAAAGAAAAAAAAAAAAAAAAAAAAAAAAAAAAAAAAAAAAAAAAGCCACCCCCTTTTAAACACCCATGATTTTATAAGCCAATAGATTATATGGATGGTCACAGAATACATAAAAACAGGTGTATAAAATGTGTAAGTGGAGTTACAAAGAGTTAAATACTGATTTAATTAAAAAATTGGAGCATTAAAAACGCTATTTTATTTTAAGGAGTAGTTTTTAAAATTAGTTTCACTCTAGCAATAGTTTATATTTTTTTTGGCTGATTTCAATAAAGTACTTTCCATCCTAATGATCATAGTTATTTCTTGAGAATAATAATTTATTGGTTGGATTAAAAATAAAATAAAACAAAGATACAATGAAACTAAATTAAAATTATGAATCTTTTTTTTTTTTTAATAAATAATAATTTTAGAAATAAATCAACTTTTCGACTGGTCGCAATGGCTTATAACGAAGAAAAAATATTTCGAATTGGCAGAGTGTATGAATTGAGCTTGCCAATGGCAGATCATAATAAAATTCCAATCCATCATGAAATTGGGTCCCTTTGACAGATATCAATGAAATGTCAAAGAAAAGCGAAATTGTTTGACGTACAGGAATAAAGGGAATATGATTTTGAAATTGACAGATCTCAATAAAACTCAAGAGGAAGTTCATATCGAAATTAATTGGTAGAGATCACAAGGAAAAGAGGGTTCAAAAAATCATGCTGAACCATCTTTATTTTTGGACCAAATAATGGTCACACTAAAGTTTTACGTCACGCAGGAGCTCCACAGCTATGTGGATTCGTTATACCTAGTTGCTGCAGAATGTGATTAAAATAAACGATTTAAATATACAACAATTTTCCAAAAATCTGTATTAAAAACTTTTGGGCTACTCTTTGGTAGCTCTTGTCAGCAATAAGAGCTGAGGGTTAGAGAAAGGTATCTGTTAAGTATCCATGGTGAAAAAAAAATATATTTACATTTTGGTATTTCTTTGCCCCCGGTATAATGCTGACGATGGCTACCAAAGAGTAGCCGAAACGTCCTAAATACAGATTTCTATCAAAATCTTATTAACTTTTTCCCTAGCCGAGTCCCAACTATTCCCAGATAGCTTATCACCTCGATGGCTAATTATACAGGTATAAGAGTAAATAGCCTTGTTGTGTACTCTCAATAAATAAGTAAAAAAAAAAAAGAAAAGAAAATCGTTATACAGGGTGTCCCGCATTGAGATATCCTAACTTTAGGGGTTTATTAGGTCATTTGTAGTTCAGGGGCGCAGAAATGAACGTTATCTCTCAATATGTAGCAGAGCTACTCGAACATTTGTCACAGTTTCAAAGCTATTAGTTTTTTGTTTTTTTTTAATGAAAAACTGTGTTTTTGTAATTTCTGGTTAATTTATCCTTCTCAAGCTCCTTTTTATATTGCAATAAATGGGATCGGAATTTCCTTCAATATTGTTTGAACAACTAGCATGGAGTCAGCATTTTTTTTTTTTTTTTTTTTTTTTTTTTTTTTGTATGATTAACGGCTTATCAAATATTTGGCCATTAGCACCGGGCTATCCATAGGTTGCAACCCATGTATAATGCCAACACCACGTGGTCGGTCACCCATTCAGGTGCTGGCCACGCCCGACGTTGCTTAACTTCGATGATCTATGGGAACCATTGCATTCAACGTGGCTGTGGCCGTTGGTAGATTTATTTATTTAACAGAACTTTATAAATCCTTTTTGATTAGAAATGAACATAAATTCACAAATATAATATTTTTGGTGATATAAATTCTGATTATCAGTTGGTACCTACCGTAAAATGGGGTCACATACCGTAAAATGGGGTCACATGCCGTTAAATGGGGTCACATTATTTCTAACTATCGATAATAGTTTTTTCTTAAATTATTCAATATTTTCTTAATCAGCTATTTGTCGACTTAGAAGTTTGCCTACGTCTCAAAAATTGCATTATTTAATAAGCTTTAAAATGGTATCTAGTTGATATAGAATTAAAATTATTTGAATCTTATTTTTCTGATTTCAAATTCAAAACCAATAAATTTGCTATAGCGTGAGGGGGCTAGTCTTAACACATTCGTCAATTTCACACGATAATGGTGATGTCTAATCCTTCCAATACTATGTACACACACTTTTTCCTCTGATTAAGGATTGGGGGACACTTCGGAATCAGGGATGAAAGAAGACAGAAGAACATATTGAAAATAACCAATGTAGTCTACAGAATCCCCTGCATCACACCCAACTGCAATAGTGCGTACATTGGACAGACTAAAAACCCAGTAAGAAAACGTATCAACAACCACAAAAATGATGTACGGAATAAAGACATAAAGACAGCTTTAACTAGACATGCCATCTCAGACGGACATGACTTTGGTTTTGACCAATACTCCATCCTTTCCACTGAATCCAACGAAGACAAACGCCTCCTTTCCGAATCAATTTTTATCCACCTAGAAAATAACCCAGTTAATGACAAAATTGACAAAGAAGTCATCTCCTCTACCTACTCCAACATCTTCCATTTATTAAAATCTCCATCCTAATCCCCTATACCGCCTGCAATATAGCCCTTTATACCTGCCTCCCTTTCCATTAACACAACATTTTATGACTTCATGACACCTTACTGTACTACGCCGCTTCCGCCACTCTTTCTTACATCTTTTATGTTCTCTGTCCATTGGGTTTCCCTGTATTAACTGTCAGAAATGATCCCGCATTTGTGAGGAATAGTTCTCTATCTTCCCATCGGTAAGCCCATATTGTTATTTTTATATCTACTCTAATATGTAATCTGTTATTCTTATATCTGTTCTCCTAATAATCCAAACACTTCTAGAGCGCATTGTTCTTCTATATATTATGTTCTAGTATTTTATGTTTTTATGTTTTTGTCTTTTTCCATAAATGTATGTATGTATATATGTATGTGTATTTGTGTATGTAGGCATATATATATATATATATATATATATATATATATATATATATATATATATATGTATATTTCAGTATTACATCCGTCCTACTTGTTTTTTACAGCCCTGATGAAGGCTTGAAGTTCAAACCGAAACGTCGGCACAATAAAACCATTTGTATGATAAAATGTACTTATATTAAGTAGCAGTGACCGAACCCCTACCTTGCATCATCTACGGTCAACGATCTCCTCTCAATGAATATTGAAAATAATTACGTATATATTTAACCGAAAAAAATCAGTAGATTTCAGGCAAAACAAAAATAATAATAATAAATATAAATTTGTTTAGAGCCTTCTGCTATAATTCAGGAACATAAATATGCTTTAGGTCCATCCGACAAACCTATTTAATGTTCTGTATAAAATAGTTTTCTTTTCGTACCGCGCATGCGCGAACGCCAGCGGACACTTTTTTTAACGCTTTTTTTCAGTTTAGTCATCGCTAAAACTGATTTATGCTAATACACAAGTTATACAAGTTACCTATTTAAAGTTCATTTTTGGGCAATGTTTTCTACACTGGGTATACCTTGCTGAAGAATGATCTTGTTATGCAACTCTTGCGTGACGGTCTTTTAGCAGCATTGCCCACGGTTTTGGCTTTGCTATGAATTACCGCCGCCCAATATAGAAGTTAAAGTTGTACTTTAAGCAGGCCTGAGGTAAGCAGAGATTTAACTAACCATCCGGCTAACTCTCACCCAGGGACAGATTGTATAATTGTTATGGTTGAGTTTGTAATCCCCCCCAACCACCACCCCCTCCCTAACCTACCCTCATTTGCATGGACCCCGGAGCTCGGAGGATATTCATAGCTACCGGACAAACAAAGGTAAACCTCTACTTATCTCTTCATGAATCCCATAGAGATGAGCGTTGGTGTTAATAGGGGTCTTTTGGATTAGAGGGGATTTTAAGCTAGGGGTTAAACAATAGAAGAAATTATGCCGAGAATTAGTAAGAATCGTGTATACTGCCGTAGAAAAACGGTAATTTTGAACAGAAAGAAAACAAGCAGGAAAATATGTGTAGTTTTCCCTAAATAAGTAATAATTAAGATCACTGCCTCGTCTTATATGGACAAAACTAAAAGCAGTTATCGTTTCAATAATCTGACAAACAAAGTAAATAATTCAAATGAATAATAGATTTCACAAAACATTTAGATTCATATTTTATTCTATTGAACGCCTCCCATCCACTCTCTCCATGAAGGCGATTCAGAAGGAAGTGGCCCAGAGATCTGCTGCAGTGACCGAGTGAAGTGTTAGCAATGGGCACTAAATGAAATAAAGCAATCAAAAATAATATGCACAATAGAAACGTGGCTCGTGGAGCCTCCAAAAGATGTTTATATTTTGCAAAGGTATAAGATAGTATCTAGGAATGCTGTTGAAGATAAGACTCGAGACAGGGCACGTGGAGCTCTGCTAATGTTTATAGATTCATCATATAATTATAAACTAATAGATGATTCTAGGTTCTGGCTTATTTCTAAAGTATCAAATAGGTGTCGTTCAATTATAGTTGGATGTTACTATCTAAGATCTAATCTACAGTTGGACTATGTTGCTGAATTATTAGAATATCTCTCTAAAATAATAGAAAAGTACTCAGATTTAGATATTTATCTGGGTGGCGACTTAACTTTATCAACTCATTAAAAATAAGAGATTATGTTATAAATGATTGAGTTATTGGTATAAATAGCTAACTTAGGAATTAAGTGAACTTTATGAATGAATAAAACTAAATAAATATATATATGTATATATATATATATATATATATATATATATATATATATTACAGAAATTAAGTGCTATACACCAATTAAAAATAATAAAACTAAATAAATAAATTGAGGAGAATGAAAAATTATTTTATAAGCATCCATGTAATGTATTAGTAATTGAAGTAGGAAAGTAATAATTAAAAACATTTAGTTTAAAAGTCTTTGTTAGTTTTAGATTAGAAGATTGTTATTTATTATTAACTGATAATTACTTTTAGATACTTTTACTTATGATAATGTTATATATATATATTTTTTTTTTGTATTTTTACAAAGACATGATAATTTTTTGTATATTTGTGTATTAAGAGATGATAACCTCCACCATGTAATGTGAAACATTCACAAATACAATTTTCTATTCTATTCTAAGTGCGTCCATGTCTGTGGCTGACTGATCTCTCTTCGACTCCTGCATGTCGGTGTAGAAGGGAGCTAACGTAAATACATTTCAACATCATCTGAGCGTTCTTCTGACGTTAATCAAGGAAGAAGTTGGACATTTGGATTCCTAGATTATTCTATTGAGCGGCTCCCATCCGCTCTCTCCACCAAGGACACTCAGAAGACAGTGGTCCAGAGATCTGCCGCAGTGACCAAGTGAATTGTTAGCAATGGCTTTCTCTATCTTCAAGTGCGTCAATGTCTGTGGCTCACCGATCTCTCTTCGACTCAAGCCTGTCGGTGTAGAAAGGAGCTAAGTTAAACACCTTTCAACGTCATCTGAGCGTTCTTCTGACGTTAATCAAGGAAGAAGTTGGACATTTGGATTCCTAGATCATTCTATTGAGCGTCTCCCATCCGCTCTCTCCACCAAGGAAACTCAGAAGACAGTGGTCCAGAGATCTGCCGCAGTGACCGAGTGAATTGTTAGCAATGGCTTTCTCTATCTTCAAGTGCGTCAATGTCTGTGGCTCACCGATCTCTCTTCGACTCAAGCCTGTCGGTGTAGAAAGTAGCTAAGTTAAACACCTTTCAACGTCATCTGAGCGTTCTTCTGACGTTAATCAAGGAAGAAGTTGGACATTTGGATTCCTAGATTATTCTATTGAGCGTCTCCCATCCGCTCTCTCCACCAAGGACACTCAGAAGACAGTGGCCCAGAGATCTGCTGCAGTGACCAAGTGAATTGTTAGCAATGGCTTTCTCTATCTTCAAGTGTGTCCATGTCTGTGGCTGACTGATCTCTCTTCGACTCCTGCATGTCGGTGTAGAAGGGAGCTAACGTAAATACATTTCAACATCATCTGAGCGTTCTTCTGACGTTAATCAAGGAAGAAGTTGGACATTTGGATTCCTAGATTATTCTATTGAGCGTCTCCCATCCGCTCTCTCCACCAAGGACACTCAGAAGACAGTGGCCCAGAGATCTGCTGCAGTGACCAAGTGAAGTGTTAGAAATGGCTTTCTCTATCTTCAAGTGCGTCCATGTCTGTGGCTCACCGACCTTTCTTCGACTCCTGCATGTCGGTGTAGAAAGGAGCTAAGTTAAACACCTTTCAACGTCATCTGAGCGTTCTTCTGACGTTAATCAAGGAAGAAGTTGGACATTTGGATTCCTAGATTATTCTATTGAGCGGCTCCCATCCGCTCTCTCCACCAAGGACACTCAGAAGACAGTGGTCCAGAGATCTGCTACAGTGACCAAGTGAAGTGTTAGCAATGGCTTTCTCTATCTTCAAGTGCGTCAATGTCTATGGCTCACCGATCTCTTTTCGACTCAAGCCTGTCGGTGTAGAAAGGAGCTAAGTTAAAAACCTTTCAACGTCATCTGAGCGTTCTTCTGTCGTAAATCAAAAAAGGAAGTTGGCAGGCCTTATGCATAGAACCTTCATATTTTATCACATTAATAAAATTTTAACGTCCGTTATTATTAACTGAGAATTTTGAGAGTTTTTTTTTATAGGTTACCACCCTTTTCTTGCCAGGATAGGGCTGATGCCTTTTCTTTTTTCTAAAGAAAAGCCACCACCCCATAGTGAGAATCGAACCCGCGACCTCCATATTGACAAATGTATTCATAAAATATATAAAATATAGTTTATTCTGCACTATTTTCATCCAAGGTTTTTATCGCTTTGAAGCAGAAAAAGATTCATTTCGTGTTAACATGGGTTGCTTGAAAACCACAATAGTGTAGGACCCATTTTTAATTGTTTGCACATCAATCCATAAATATGTTTGAGCCATTTCTATAAAATTGTAGTTTTTCGCCCTTATACACAATTAAAACAAACGACAAATACCATTTGTTGCCATGTGCTCAATGAATCTAAAAATTCTAACAATCATTGTTAGATAACATTTTTTGTCTATATTATCCACGTAAGGGGTCACATAACCCTATAAACATACCCCTATACAGCTTATAGTTTCCTCTGAGAGCAAACAGATACAGGGTGATTCAGGTTTAAGTAGCCAAACTCTAGGAGGTGATTCTAGACATAATTTCCAACGAAAAAGTTCATTTGAAGTATGGTCCGATTCCGAAAGGAAAAGGAGCTATGTCTAATTTTCTGTTTTTTAACGTAGTCATGTTTTTTAATGAATAAGAAAGGATTGCTCAAAACTATTCAAGATAATTAAATTCGAATTATGCCATCATAAAAAAGATAACATAAAAACAGAAGTGCGTTATTGGATCTCCAGAAAGTATCTTTTAATAATCGTTCTAGTGAATTAAATTACTGTTTTTTAAAAGGAAATTTTATCTATTTTATGATGGCATAATTCGAATTCAATTATCTTGAATAGTTTTTGAGCAATTCTTTCTTATTTATTTAAAAATATGACTACGTTAAAAAAAAACGAAAATTGGACATAGCTCCTTTTCCTTCCGAAATCGGACCATACTTCAAATGAACTTTTTTGTTGGAAATTATGTCTACAATCACCTCCTAGAGTTTGGCTATTTAGACCCGAATCACCCTGTATATTTGTCTGTTCGCACATTTTGGGCGAATTTCGACCCTTTGGTATCATTTAAATGAAAATATCCTACCGACTGATAATCAGCATTTATGTCACCAAAAAATAGTATATTTGTGAATTTTATTTTTATTTATTTATTTATTTATTTTTTACGGCGCATCTACGTCTAGGTCATTAGCGCCGACATCCAGGGTGCAGCGAGCCCTGAGATGAGAAATCCTGGAGGTGGGAATCGAACCCACCATCTCCCGCTTATGAATCCAAGGCGCTAGCCACTAGACCTCGGGAGACCCCATTCGTGAATTAATATTCATTTCTAATCAACAAGGATTTATATAAGTTCTGTTTTACTGAAATAAATAAATCTACTAACAGGGAATATAGTTCTAACTCCCTACTAGCTTGTTCACACAATATTGAGGGAAATTCTGATCCCATATATTGCAAAATAAAAAGCAGCTTGAGAAGAACGGTCTGCTGGAAAACAATGGCTTTTTAGCATGAATGAGACGGTCGAGAAGAATAGTAATTTATCTCGGTACTCGTTGCTGGAGCAGACAATGAAAACCAGGGGGGGGGTTTGAGTGGGGGTCGAAAACGGCGGGATAGGGGGGAGGGGGGAGGAAAAAAACGGCCAGGACGAAAATCGACAATTAGCCCCTGAAAGAAGGCTAAACTCATTTCGTCACCAATTTCAAGCTACGACAGAATTAAATTAACATTTAAAACAAGGCTAACCCCCCCCCCCCCCCTAAAGCAGAGCCGGGGGAATCTTAATTTAAACATTTGAAATTCTATTTAGTCTACTTGGTTTTTATATAAGGTTCAGGTCGTGTTTATTTTTTATTTTAGTTCTGTCGAGTGAAAGGTCGTCAAGTTTAATTTTATTTTTGAAATTATTGTTTACAAAATCAAGTTAAAAGCCATCTCTAGCCAACGGGCATAGCCACGTTGAATGCATTGGTTCCCGTAGATCACCGAAGTTAAGCAACGTCGGGCGTGGGCAGTACCTGAATGGGGGAACGTCCACGTGCTGTTGGCATTATATAAAAGGGTGACAGCCCGGTGCTAATAGCCCTAATGTGGATACGCCGTTAAACACACACACACACACAAAAAAAGAAAAAAAAAGAGGGATATGAACCGTGAATTTAGAGGGAGGAAAGATTTTGATTCAGATCGGAAACATGTTTTTTCAAAAAGGAGATGAGACTCATTCCATTTTTTTAGATAGTCCATTTGGGATTATTATATTTTGAGCTACTCGAATGTGGTGTAAGCCCACAAAAAGCAGTCAATTCAATCTCGGGACGGAGGTAACGCAATACAAGTAATATATTTAACACATTTTAATATAGTCCCTGGTGGAGAAAGTTTAATTCAACTTAGGGGTAGGAGTAACCCAATGCTCGTTTTAATCGTAGCCTGCTTACAGAAATCTTCGATTCTGAACTTAATACTGCAGAATTACAAGCAAACCTATTAGCTTTATCAAACGTTGATACCATTAATGGCTCACAAATCAATAAATTGCTTTAACAATATGTACAGCACACACACCATTGTCAAACAAATATACAATCAACTTTACAGATTACAGGAACAAAACATATCCATCACAAGGATCTGGCTACCCGGACATACAAATATCACAGAAAGTACGACAGTCAACATTCAAGCAAAATTGGCCACAAGAAAACTGAATATTGACGAACTGAAAAAAGAAGTAGTTGATACTATGAAAGAAACATGGCAAGAATACTGGACAAATATAACAAACTGAGAGAAATCAAAAATACTGGAGCTCAAGTAGCCGAAGAATTAGTCGAGAAGAGGTTATACTATGTAGATTACGCATAGGACACACTTTACTAACTCGCTCTTCTTTCATGACTTATAAAGAACAACCCATTTGCAGACAGTGTAACGTTTCAATGACAGTAAAACAGCTACTAACGGAATGCAAAAAACGAGAACAACTAAGCTGGTGGGTGTAGACGATCTAATAATTATTGAAACAGCTAGTATTTGGTATTGATGATACATCTTGTTTTTAGCGCGGTTACTCCCTATCTCTACAGGGAGAACCCGCTTATGAGGTTGACCTCACGACGCAATCCGGAAGTGCTACTAGAAACTTTCACGTTTCAGACCCTATAGATCACGAAAATATAGGTGGCCCAAATTTGTATATATATATATATATATATATATATATATATATATATATATATATATATATATATATATATTTATATATATGCTTGTCTGTTCGCGCTCTAGCAAGCTCAAAAATGGCCCGATTTTAACGAAATTTGGTATAAAAATTTGTCGTCTAATTTGAAAGGTCAAGTTCGTTAACCAGCAGAATCCGCCCAATAGAAGATAGTGTTTTGGGCGAAATTCGCGCAAAAAAAAAATCTTAACGCTTATGTTTTTGAGTTAATATGCTTGCAGGTACTTGTTTTATAGGTTTCATAACATAAGAAAACGAATGAAACCATTTTCAAGGCGATATCTCCAACCGTTCCTGAGAAAAGTGGAATCAATGTTTTTGTAAGCCATTATATTTTTGTGAGTACTTAGAATCGCGGGATTCAATTGAAATATTTTCTACAACTTGGAAATTAATCCCAACTCAGATTTTTAAATTTTGGTTATATTTGGAGTTAGGGAAGTATGCGAAAAAAAATTATTTTATTAATAGACATGAAAAGTTTTCGGATCTACATACATTTTTCGTAAATATCTCGATAACGGTTGGAAAATCGTGCTAAGTGGAAGGTGACCATTCGAATGCTTACTCAATTCTCTACAAAAAAGGTTCTGAAGCAATATTCGATGGGGCAACGTCAATCAGAGATATAAGCGCTTAAAACTTAAAAAGTGTTTGTTTTGTCTTTTTGAAAGGGGTTTTCTCTTTGTTTATCTCACTATTTAATTGGTTGTTTCTTGTTTTAAATTGCATTTATCCGTAAAATTAGTATAGTAGTAAAATAAGCTAAGAAACGGTGAAAGGTATTGGTAATAATAAGTTCGGAGTGGCTGTTGTAATCAAGATGGCTGTGGCTAATCATGATGACGTAGTTTGTTTTGAATTCTCCTGTCTATATAACCTTCCTCATACCCTCTAACTGTAGTTATCGTTATTTCTTATTTTATAGAAAGATTTAACCTACGACAGAATGGAATGTTATTCGCCATGAAGCAAATTTTTACAGTTTATTATAACATTAAAACGAATTTGCTAGTAAAACAAGATACTGAAAATGACAACGAATTTTTGGTTGTCTAGAATAGAGCCTTCTCAGCGGTAGTCAAGAGTAAGTACGTTTTCAGTACATAATTGTATTGACTTATACTGATTAAGAATTATCTGCTTCTGAGTAAGTTGGCTACTGTCAGTTTCCTGTGATTTGTGATGCTAATGTATTCCATTTCTTTGAGATGTACGTAACCGCGCTAAGATGACGCAGTTCCTGCGAGTCGGACTTTTTTCTGTGATGTTAATAGAAAATAATTAAGAAGTATTTACTTTATAAAAACTGCTTTAAAACTTTATATTCCTCTTTGGAAGGTTAAAAATACATATAGCGTAGGCGAACTTACATGAGCCACGCCTTAACTTGAGTTTTTAATCTCCTGAAGAGTCATTCAACGATGCGAATCATATAGAGCAGATTTAATGCATTAAGAGCTTGCAATAACAAATTCTGCAATATTCAACAACCGCCTACACAAAATTTATTGTTAGTATTCTTTTTATTACCCACTTCCTCTTTGTTACGTTCATGCTGAAAATTGGTGGGTATTTGATTCCAAAAAAGGTTTGTACTTTTTGACAGGGCCTCAAGATATACATTTTTTGGAAATATCTGTGAAGTTTTTCTCAATTTTGGCTGCAAATTGATTGGGATATTATACTCACGACAAAAAGTAGTTTAGCTGTTTGTTCAGTTTTGTAAGCGTGTCTTTTTAAGGATCATTGATTTTGGTGCACCACTCATAAATCTGAGTCCGCAACTTTCAACTCTTCAATTCACTTCGCACAGTGGGTCAAATGACGGATTTAGGAGACACCTCTAAAGAAGCTGATAAAAAAGTCTGCACATATTGTGAGGTGTGCTCTACGAAGTTCTTTTTCTTCCGTGCTTCAATGATAGACACGAATCAATGCCTTAGTCATTATTTCCTATTGTTTAACCGCTTGAATTATTTTATTTTATTTTAGTGTGGTATTACTATTTGTTTTTCTCAAATACTATTTTTTTAAAGCAATATTTTATGTAAGTCAAATGTAAAAATATTAAAATTAAAATAAAATTTATTGTGAGTATTATTAAAGGTTGTTCTGAATTTTGTTTGCATGAAATAAGAAAAATGATATGGTTTATGGGGGGGGGACTCACCTCACAAAAAAATCAAAGTCATTTCCTGTCTCCGAAATCTCATCAAATTTCCAGGAGGGAAAAGGTGCTTAGAATCTAAAAGGAAAATGATTTACGTACGATTACGGTTTCCATGAGGTTAATGAACTTTAGAATGCATCAATGAATGCCCTGCTGCCGTGGTATACTCACCTAAACCCATGGAGTGGGAAAACAAATCTTTTTGCCTAAATTAATCAATTTCCATCAGGCTGAATACGTTTAAACTAAGGAAAGAACATGGGGTCAATTGACCCCGTGTCGCACTTGTGGATAGTTGCGATTTTTTCCAGCCGCACTGAACGTGTTAAGTACGAATTCATACCCTGTACGAATAATGGGAGTTGATGTATAGTTATTTTGTAACCAACCTAATCCAACTTTTTAAACATCAATTTTTAGATACATACGTGATTCCACGAAATGAGCTGTTTGACGGACAAAACATGATTTGTCAGACAAAAACGCCGGCGTTTTGCAATATTTTTTTGAACAAATTGACTGTGTATAGTAAAGAAGGAAGTGATTTTGATCAAATTGCAATAATTAAATCTAAGGTTAAATCTTTGCTCGTCCAAATTCAATCTTTAATGGCTCCAAATGTTCAGTACTTACCTCTTTTTAGTGTTTTATATAATTACAAAAGTGACTTTGAGTGACCGGAATTTTGCTCTCCTAAATCGGTCCTTTGCCTCACTGCTTCGGTCTGTTAGGTTAGCGTGCACAAGGCGTGAAAAGACCCCAGAAAAATGTCTGACTGCATTTCAACCAGCCGTGTCGAGCCTATCAGGTTTTCCATAGTCTTGCTAGGTACACGGTGCTCGGGGTAGCCAAATATTTGTTGGCAACCCGCACGACTTTAGATGCCCGTGGAGTTGGGCCCTCCTCGTTCCACAGGACGACATTTTAGTAAAAAAAAAAAATGCAAGAGAATGAGAAACTTGTTGGAGTTTTCTGGAGTGAACGTTGAGAAATATGGGAGTCATTTCCGCTTAGTATACTGTCAGTTTCCTGTTGTGGATTCTTAAACTTCTGTTTGAGATTTAAGCTATATGTTTAACAAAAGATCAAACCCTACCAATAGCTGCTTTAATTCCTTTACTAATGGTACAGCGGATATGAACGGAATCGTGGCTAATATGACTTTACATTTTTTATAACGTTTTTTTAGATAAATTTCGTGGGATTTCGTCTCCCAAATGTTTTTCAACCACAATTTCTTAATTTATAATAATCCTGCGATTCTGTTAATTGGGGTTTTCTTTCTCCTAATTGTGAGAACTATATTTTCTACAGAATAAATGTTTCCGAATGCCAAAAACCCATCATCTCTGAGCGGAAACGAAGCTGTAACACGGAAGCAATCTCTAAGCACCCCTTAGAGAATTCCTTCAAGGAATTGTTTCTATATTCTTGGCCCATTAAGATTCCTAACTTGTTGTCGGAGCTAGACCCGAGAGGAGCCGGTCGCTTTACATAAGAAATGTCGAGGGCACGGAGTTAGGATAAATTCAAATAAGGGAAAACCCTTCTCGTTTCGGATTCCTTGGGAACCACTTTATGCTAAACCCCGCCAAAACTTGCACTCCATACCCGCAATTCTCTTATTCAGGATTAAACCATTTATAACTCCTTCTCTAGACTGTAAATTTTATATAATATACACAGAAAAAATAAACAAGTTCTTCAATTTCATTTCGTTCGTTTTTGGGTTGATTTTTTTTTCGCTCATTGTGCTATAGAGGCATTATTGTTACATAACCCCTTTATCACATAATTTCTTGTGTTCCAATGAATGCGATTTATTTGTGGTTTATCTCCCCTACATATTTCTAAATTTTTCATTTTAGCGCGGTTCCTCCCTCCCTCTATAGGGAACACGCATATGACGTTAACCTCATGACGCAATCCGGAACTATATAAGACATTTCATGCAGCAAATCGCATGCGTTCCAGAGTTCCTCAAATAAATAAATAAAAAATATTTATCTAAAAAAATATAATATAGTTTTTTTCTTCTTTTCCAAACATTTTATTTGGGCCAATACAGTACGTAAAACTCGTCTGGCCCCACTGTGCGTCGCTAAGTTAGTATTTTGTCTAGATATACTCCGAGATAGCGTATACTCTGTTTTTTTTTTTTGGAGTCCAGAGAATTGAGTGATGTCCAATTTTCAGCAACCCAAAATATCAGGTTATTGGATATACAGTGGAGTCTCACTTATACGAATGTGAGGGGGAACGGAAAATGTTTCGTATAAGTGAATATTTCGTATAACTGAATAGTACTAGGTTATGTGGCTATTTTAAAATTCTTTATTAAAAAAGTCACAATTTTATTGTTTGTACATATTTTGTTGCTAGATAACGTTGTACATTATTATGTTTTCAAGTTTTATGTCACAAAATTCTCCTTGATTCCTTTCCTCTTACAGATAATAGTCACAAGGGTTGACAAAGGTAATTTTAACCGTTTAGCTATGTCTATTTTGTTTCGTTGGGATTGTCATAAATTTATTTTAGTATTTTTATTTTGTCTTCTAGCGAAAGTTTAGTTCATGTTTTTTTTTTTACTCATTTTAAAAGATGAAAGTTCAATAGAACACGGCAACTATAGAACCACTAGGTACTGTTTAGAGAACTGAAAAACGAGGCGGGATGAATCACTGACACGTGCCGTGTTATTAGTGCGGAAACGAAGAAAACACACAAGATAGAGTGGATAGAACACGGCTACTATAGAACCACTAGGTACTGTTTAGAGAACTGAAAAACGAGGAGGGGGGGGGGGGATGAATCACTGGTACGTGCCGTGTTATTAGTGCGGAAACGAAGGAAACACACAAGATAGAGTGGATAGAACACGGCTACTATAGAACCACTAGGTACTGTTTAGAGAACTGAAAAACGAGGGGGGGGATGAATCACTGGTACGTGCCGTGTTATTAGTGCGGAAACGAAGGAAACACACAAGATAGAGTGGATAGAACACGGCTGGATTACTAGAATCACAAGGAAGAACTGAGATGTGTGAGAGAGAGACTGATGGTGGTAAGTCACTGGTGGAATGAGAGCACCGCGCAGTTGTGGTTATTCTCTGTGCTCACATGATTACAGCTGTTCCGGTTTAAATGGCGGCGTGAATAGAACTCTCATTTAATATTAGAATAAAAACAATTATTTTTTTTTTTTGTTTACGTGTTATACCCCTTAAAAGTATCTGCCATATTAATTATTCATTGTAAAATTGTCTTAATTTTATATTAAAGATAGTTGGTTTCTGAATAAAACACTATTTTTGGGCAATATTGTTTTGCACCTTTCCGGTATGCGCAGTACCTGGTGTTCGAAGGTATGTCCAGGAAACACATACTTGCCTTCTTATCTACCCAAGAGGTACATTATAGCTAAATTTCAGGGTGCATAAAAGACTTCATGAAAAGTGCGTTGCCAGCTCTCCGACTAAAACATTTCATGGAAAAGCTGTTGTCTCTTCGTATAACTGAATAGTATTTACTCCAGGGGAACAAATTACCTTTCGTATAAGTGAATATTACGTATTTTTGAATATCGCATAAGTGAATAATTTATTACACAGGATTAAATGGAGTTTCACCATTCATTTCAAATTATTCCTATAACTGATTGTTTTGTATAAGTGAGACTTCACTGCATCTGGTAGACTATATGTTGATATGATGTTCAATGATCCCAATATAGCTATATGGTTGAATATCTCTATTGAGAATTGGCTCCAAGTGCTAAAGTGCATGTGGACTTCTATAGAAGATATAAATTCTATTGTAGGAAAGGTAATATTGTCGGTCTTCTTTCCTTTGTGAATGCTCCCTTCAAAGCCCGCTCTTTCACGGGGCCTTCACTTTCCTTCCTTTTTTTTATCCCATCTCTTTTACTGTTTTTTTTTTTTTTTTTTTTTTTTTTTTTTTGTACGTTCGTTAAATATCACTCCGCCCTCCGGGGTTCTGAAATAAAATGTATTCATAGAGAATTGAAAGGAGCTCTCGACGCGAATCGGGTATTCAAAGCGAAAAGTTCCAGGTGTCGGGAGCCATTCATGTATTGAGCACACAGCTCCATCTCGCGGCAACATCAAACATTTCATACGTCACTTGCTTCTATATAAACTTCACACCCTATACAATCTAAATAAAAAATACAAATAATAATTAAAATACCTGGGATATTTTTTTTAAACCCAAAACATATTTTTATGATGAAAATATTTAATTTTACTTTCTTGTCATTTATGATGACGATCTGAGAAAACAACAAAAAGCATACTTAAAATAATAACTTTTAATAATTTATGTGAAGTTATAACTACATTGGAGGCCAATTTTTTATATCAAGCCTTTTTAATAAGTCAATGTCTTCAGAAAACTGGAAAATCGTCCAGTTTCCTCGATAAATTATTTATCCATTTACAGCACCTCCTTAGAATTTAATAAGTATTTTATTCGTGTTTAGTAGCTCGAAAAACATAGAAGTAGATGAGTAAAGATGGAATGGTTAGGATTCGGCTAAAGAAACCTCAATACGATTTTTGTAAAAAAAATCAATATTTAGGACGTTTCGGCTACTCATTGGTAGCCTTCGTCAGCTAAAATGACAAGAAAAAATAGAAATTAATACAGAAAAAAGTTTATAATTGAGTTCAGTAACTGAACTATACAAGTAACTTTATATAGTATAGTATTTGTATAGTTCTGTTACTTATCTCAATTATAAACTTTTTTTCTGTATTAATTTCTGTTTTTTCTTGTCATTTTAGCTGACGAAGGCTACCAATGAGTAGCCGAAACGCCCTAAATATAGATTTTTTAAACAAAAATCGTATTAAGGTTTCTTTAGCCGAATCCCATCTTTACTTATCACCTCGACCGCTAACTATCTAATCTTCATAGAAATAGATGGTTTCAGAGTTTTGGCCAAGAATTTTCGATTTTGCCCGATTGTGGGTTGACAGCTTTTCCTATTCCTTCCCTGCAAAAACTGTCAATGGACGAAAGGGTATTTTTAAAGAACTGTTAAACAGGAAAACTAGATCCAACCAGCCCTTTAACACGTGATGACCCAACGTTTGCTAACACGTGACAGACCCAACCCCAAGCTACAACTAATACTTCGATACATTGGCATAACATTTTTTTTATCTATGAAACGATTAACATGAAACAAAGACTAAACAAAATAAGATTAAGTGACAAAAATAAAGTCTGTTATTATCTGTGTGTCACAATTTAAAATAGGGGGAGGGGGGATACTAAACATACTAGATCGGTCACATCTTCATTTAACTGGTTTATTTAAGTGATCAAATTGAAATTATTGGCTGAAAATCTATGTTTTTTTTCGTTCGTATATCGTTGAAAAGCTAACACTTTAAGGCATTTTTTTTCTGAAGAGTGCACATCAAAATTACAATTTTTTCTTAGACAAAAAAAGCGATCGAAAACGACCAAACTTCGTAAAATTTTGAAACGCTTACCTTTGGCTTTCTTTTTCTCCTATTGAATTTACTCCAATGTTTTTATTTTTTATTTTTTGTTTGTCTTAAGAGATTGCATATTAAATCTATTTTCCAACGGTATGCTCACATTTGATGTTAGTTGAATAATTAGGGGAGTTATAGCCGTTGTAATGGAAAAAAGTCGAGGGCACGAAAAAAAATTTCAAAGCCAAAAAAGTGGGATTTCTAGCGGAGAAAAAAAAATGTTACAGAACATTTTTTGTTGCAAATAAGTTGTAGAATCGAACCCTTGACTTTGGTGCAAAAGAACGGTAGAGACACTGTGTGTATATATATAAATATATATATATATGAATGTACCACAACTAAGGTACTTAATTTAATAAGAGAGAAAATAATCTTTTGCACGAGTCTTCTCTTCGGCAAAAGGAATTAATTTTCTGTTTTTCGCGCGTGTAAATGCACTCAGAAGTTTTCTTAGGATCGTAAAAGAGTATTTGTTAAATTGCCGAAGAGCGGAGTACCGATTTAGCTGAAGTTGCTAACTGAGTTTGAGTTCCATTGAAGCGGACGAAGTTCCGTCCGAGATTAGCCGAAACTCACCGAATTAAGCAGCCTTCTCATCCAGTTATCGTTATTCGGAGCGAGTTGAGGCCGAATAAACGAACCATTTATTCGTTAGGGTTGGCGGAAGTGGGAGGAAGGGCTTAAACACCCCGAAGAGTCCCGAGTAATAAACTAAATTGTTAGTCAGAAGAAGTGATTTAGAGAATTGCTGAGTTCTTCTCATAGATTTTGGCAAGATTTTACAGAAAGTGATCCATTTTAGCACTTTTCTCCGAAGTAAAGTAATAGTCCGTCGGCCCGTGTACATTTCATGCAACGATTTTTAAGATTCTTCATTTTTTCACTATTGATTGTACAAGTCTTAACTAGAACAGTGCCACTTGTCAGCTGGCTAGGTAGCGGTGGATTTGGCTGCGGGGGCGTTGCAAACTTCGGAAAAATATGTGAAACGATTTTAAGATTCATGAAATTTTTTGGAGAAACACCTTTCATTATACAATAATCATTGGCACTTGTCAGCTGGTCGGCCAGCGGTGGACTGCTTGTCAGCTGGGGGTCTAAACTTGGCAAAAATACGAAATTCTGAAACTATTTTAAGATTGCTGAAATTTTGGTGGTTACTAGTACTTGTAGTGAGATTAACGAAAAACATTGTCAGCTGCTCACATCTTGGTGGAAAACTTGTCAGCTGGGGGGGGGGGGGGGGGGTATAAGCGCCGAGTGTATGGCGCGCGCTCCGCTTTATACCGCCAGCTGACAACTTTTCCACCCACATATTAGCAGCTGACAATTTGTTTCGTCAATCTTATTACGAATACTACCTACTAACAAACTTTCAGGAATCTTAATATAGTTTTTGACTATTTAATAGCGAAAGCATGCTTATATTGATTACAACTTCTGGATATATTGATTGTAAATGAATATTTTTATTATCAACGTTAAAATACATTATGTATTTGCATTAAGGTAAGATGAAAAAATATGTCATTTTTTTTTATAAAATACATAGCACATAAAAAATGTTCGCCTGTGAATGCGTGAAAATCAGGCAACGCTTGGCACAGTGTTTCGCCTAGTGTTAAAAATAACTTATTATTATCGAAATAGTTTGGTTTGTTCACGTTCCCAAATTCATCCAAATTTTAACATCTAATAATAACATGAATAAAATGTACACATGTAAATGGTTTGATGGCGAACAATTACCTCCAGTAGTTGAAATGATTGTTCGAGATCAGTAATTCGCTCAAGATATTAAAATTATTCATTTTCTTTGCTTTATTAATGTTTCATCATTTTTTCAATACCAATAATTAGTATTTTCACATGAGAGACAGCAGGATGACCTCACAAACACTACAAATATCGAAAGTAATGATTCTGAAGGTGAAGAGTCAGACTTTCTTTTTGTTAAAAAGTTTTATTAGGTAACTATTATTATTATAAATAAATTATATAATAATTTTTACAGTATTTTATACAAATAAATAATACATTTTTACATCATACCTTAATACAAATCTATACAAATAATACAATTCTAACGGATCGCTGTCTGTATCTGGAAGATGGGGAAAAATACTATTGGGGACCTTCATCAATGCAATAGTACCCAAAACAATGATTTTTAAAATGTTTGCCTGCTTGTCTGTTTATCTGTGCGCGCTAATCTCAGAAACGGCTTATCCGATTTAGTTGCAGTATTCACTAATATATTGTGGTACGTTTCACTTAACATTTAGTGTTTGTTTCATGCGAATCGGTACATAAATAAAAAAGTTATGCCAATGTAAAGAATCACGTCCAACATTTCATGTTAACTATCGTTAATATGATACACACCAGAGGTTTTTTTTTGTCACGAAACTTTGTATATAGTATTCTCTTAGCAAATGATTTAACGAGTTCTTTAACCAGAAAAATTGGTTCATCTGGAGGAGGGGTTTACTCTGGACCCAAAGTCGCTCGGACGAAACTCGATATTCGTTTGTGGAAATATTAATAGAAAAATATGTTGTAAAAATAAAGTAAATCGGTTTATTAGGAGGGGGGTTTATTCTGGACCCGATTTACCAACTTACCACTACTAGCCGTAATCTACCTTCACATATAATAAAATTCTAACGGATCGCTGTTTGTATATGCAAGATATATGAGTAAAAATACTATTGGGGGCCTTTATCAAAGCAATTGTACCCAAAACAATGATTTATAGAATTTTTGTCTGTTTGTCTGTATGTCTGCTGTGTCAGACACTCTATACACACTACATTTAAACAATCCTTAAGAGGTGTAGAGCTTCGTCACGTTTTAGCAATCCTAGCAGCCTGTATGCTTGATCCCCGATAACTATACCTCTAATATCGAGTAGGTATAAATCTACTGTAAAGTAGATTGAAAAAAAAAATACCTATACGACGATGTTTAAAATCTAAAATAAACAAACAAGAACCTTCAAGTTTTAACTCCTCTGGATTACGGATGGGATATTAAAGATAATATATAAACCTGTAAATGGTTTGACGGCGAACAATTCCGTCGAGTAGTTGATATGATTGTTCGAGATCAGCAATTCACTGAAGATATTAAAATTATTTATTTTCTAAGCTTTATTAATGTTTAATCATTTTATCAATAACAATAATTAGTATTTTCAACTGAAAGACACCAAGAAGAGGATGACCGCGCAATTACTGCGGGAAGGGGGGGTTGATGATTCTGAAGGTGCAGAGTCTGAATCATAAAACGATTGACTTTCTTTTTTATTACAAAGAGTTATTAGTAAACTTTTTTTTTTTTCTTTTTTTTTGCGGCGCATCAACAAATCTTGGCTATTAGCGCCGACATCCAGGGTGCAGCCAAGAATTTTCTCCGCGAGCCCTGAGATGAGAAAATTTCTGGCGCCGGTGGGGATCGAACCCACCATCTCCCGCTTATGAATCTAGCGCGCTAGCCACTAGACCACGGGAGAACCCCTATTATTATTATTATTATTATTATGATTAATTGTATAATACTTTTTTATTACCAATACAGTATTTTATAAAAATAAATGACATATTTTTTCATCATACCTTAATGCAAATACATAATATATTTTAACGTTGATAATAAAAATATTCATTTACAATCAATATATCCAGAAGTTGTAATCAATATAAGCATGCTTTCGCTATTAAATAGTCAAAAACTATATTAAGATTCCTGAAATTTTGTTAGTAGGTAGTATTCGTAATAAGATTGACGAAACAAATTGTCAGCTGCTTATATGTGGGTGGAAAAGTTGTCAGCTGGCGGTATAAAGCGGAGCGCGCGCCATACGCTCAGCGCTTATACCCCCCCCCCCCCAGCTGACAAGTTTTCCACCAAGATATGAGCAGCTGACAATGTTTTTCGTTAATCTCACTACAAGTACTAGTAACCACCAAAATTTCAGCAATCTTAAAATCGTTTCAGAATTTCGTATTTTTGCCAAGTTTAGACCCCCAGCTGACAAGCAGTCCACCGCTGGCCGGCCAGCTGACAAGTGCCAATGATTATTGTATAATGAAAGGTGTTTCTCCAAAAAATTCCATGAATCTTAAAATCATTTCACATTTTCATATTTTTCCGAAGTTTGCAACGCCCCCGCAGCCAAACCCACCGCTACCAAGCCAGCTGACAAGTGGCACTGTTCTAGTTAAGACTTGTACAATCAATAGTGAAAAAATGAAGAATTTTAAAAATCGTTGCATAAAATGTACACGGGCCGACGGACTATAACTATTGAAGGGAATTTTTGAAAAATGTGTTCAAATCAATCTTACCTAGTAGACACCGAAAATGACCCCCGTGTATATATATATATATATATATATATATATATATATATATATATATATATATATATATATGTCTGTAAACATGATAGCCGGCAGGTTATTTGTTTTTTCGTCATGAAACTTGGTATATAGCGTTCACTTGGCAAACGATTGAACGAGTTCGTTAACCACCAAAATCGTCCACCGGGAGGGGAGGTTAACCCCGGACCCAAAGCACTAATTTGATCATGCCAGGCGTATTTGTTGTTCCAATTCAATGAAACTCGGTATTCATTGTGCTCATGTAAAGAGAAAAATACGTTGTAAAAATAAGCTTAATCCGTCTAGTCTAAATACGACATTTCTGGATTTGTTGAAATTTGCGATAAATGTACTGTCCGTCATAGGTCAGGGTGCGAATAATTAGTGTTCACATCTGTTGGTAAGGAAGTGTCGACAATTCGACAATACAGCTAGTAGCCAAGATATTTATCTCTGACATTAAATTCTTCTCTTTATAATCAGTGTTTACACCTGATAGGATAGAAGTGTCGACACTTATAGCTCGTGATAGAAATATATATCTCAGACATAAATTGTTCGCAGTTTACATTAATCAAAACATCTGTCTAACGTAAATTTCCTGCAATAACTATCAGATGTAATCGCACCCTAAAAGTATAAGTTCCCTTTATAATGTCAGAAAACATCACTTGAATCATGGAGGGAGAGTCACAAGGAGATTTAATGCTGAGGGTGTCACCAGGTAACTGATGTAGGATGGGATGTCAGGGTGGGCATAACCCCGTACGGGGATGGCAGTCGGCGGGATTTCCCAGTACCAGTACTGGGGTGGATTTGAAGGGATTTTTACTTCAAAGATACACATAGTCTATCTATGAGAAGTTATTGGTACTTCTTGACGCCAACTGCAACCCTGTAGGTGAATATTTCAACTGTGTCCCCATACAGGGATCATACTCACTAAAGGGTAAAACCAAATGTTAACACCTTGGCTGCGGATGATACCGCATATGCGTCATCACAAAGCCACTCGCTGTGGCGGCATGTCGCCACATGTGCGTCTTGGGAGCTAACTGGCAAGCTCGCAAGGAGAGTTAAAAAGTTTTGGGGATCGGCTACACACCTCCAGGCTGGTTTATTCGTTCCTCCGTCGTCTCGGGGAGCGTTACGAGTGCCTTATTGTTGAATTGGGCCCGCCTCAGACCTTTCTGTGGATTTCTTGCAGGGGTTTCTTCGCCCAGGTGCGTCATGGTAAAAAAAATGTTTCTGAAGGAAATTATCCAGAATTACCAATGGGTAATTTATTTTTTGTCACCATAACAAAACGAATGAAATCATAAATTGAAAAAAAAAAATATCATTCATTGGATAGTGTGGGGATTACTTATCCCGCAGTCAAAGTGTTAAAAGCGATATTTTAAATCGTTTTTGATAAAAGTATATAAAACTAGTTTTCTTCATTATACGCTATAATCCATCTGGCGGTGACTGTCTAATGATAAACAAGATCTAAGTCTTATTAGATTATAAGGACCTTTTTAAGTTTTATCCTTTAAAATTGTTACGTAATGTAAAATAGGATGGATTTTTCAAATTTATTGGAGTAATCCCTCGGCCCCTAATTAGATCGGCCATCCTTTTCCGATTTAGTCCGAGTAAAGTCGTTCCGACTCCCTTAAAGTCTGCTTTATCCTCCATGGCTTTTTATTAAGGGAAAATTAATTAAGAGAATCCCTTTGATACACTTTTGATAAGGTTAAAAGTTAATAAAAAAGTATTGCAATATCGGTGGCTTGTGCTGAGGGCTGGTTCTCGCAATAAGCCCTAATCCTGCTCTACCCTAGCAATAAACCCCTTCTCTCCCTGCCCCATCCTCAGGCGGCTAGCCTTTTGCTCTCACTTCGTCTTCCCTATAGCTCCTGCTAGTAATATATCATCGACTTAGGTGAGCCAGAAAATTTAAGGAGTTTAAATTAATAAATCTATCTATTAAAAAATTTAATTGAGAAGATATGGTCGACCGTTCGGAAGTAGGAAGCGTTGATCGTCGGGGTTTCGGTCAGTGTTCTTATTCAATAAAACACATTTTATTTGCTAAAATGTATATTTATTGCCGCCAACGTTTCGGCTTGCTATACAAGCCATCTTCAGGGCTGTAAAAACATATATGGTATAACAATGGTAAGGGGGGTCTCCCGTGGTCTAATGGCTAGCGCCTTGGATTCATAAGCGGGAGATGGTGGGTTCGATTCCCAACCTCCGGCAGGAATTTTATCATCCCACGGCTCGCTGGTAAAATTCCTCGCTGCACCCTGGATCTCGGCGCTAATGACCTAGATGTAGATGCGCCGTAAAAAAAAAAAAAAAAAAAAAAAAAAAAAAAAAAAAAAAAACCAATGGTAAGGACAGAAACAATAACAAAAAACAACAAAAAAAGGCTAGAAACATTAACATAAATATGAGTACCTATATGCTTGAAAATATAAATATATATATATATATATAGTACAATAATAGCAATATAAATAAATAAACCTGTATAGTGACATACCTATTGCTAGAAACATTAACATAAATATGAGTACCTATATGCTTGAAAATATAAATATAAATATATATATATATATATATATATATATATATATATATATATATATATATATATATATATAGTATAATAATAGCATTATAAATAAATATACATGTATATGGTATCCAAGCGAATACAGTACAAGAAGATGGCTTGTATAGCAAGCCGAAACGTTGGCGGCAATAAATATACATTTTAGCAAATAAAATGTGTTTTATTGAATAAGAACACTGACCGAAACCCCGACGATCAACGCTTCCTATTAAAAAATTTAGTCTATTAAAAATCATTTTAACCCATGTGGAGAAAGTCTGGATACGGTGAAGACAGTTAAAACAGAAACTAAATAGGCCATTCACGGCTGACACACTTATACCTAGAGAATCGACCGAAGAGACCGAAAGGTTAAATATTTTTAGATTTATTTATTAACCCCTGGCATAACTAAGCAAGAGCTGCATAACTAAGCACTTTCCTAATAATTGGGGTGGTTTCAAGTGCACCCCTAAATAATTTGCTTGTAATGAAGTATATAAATTATATAAAAACATAAATAGTCTGATCTTTTACATTCTTAATGAGCAACTGTTTCAATTAGTAAATATACAAAAATGTCACATTTCCATCTATTACTTCTGGTAAATAATAAAAGGTACGGGATACAGTAATAGTGCAGGAAGGAGATACAGCACCCCTAGTGGTAGAAATCAGAACTCAACAACTCTCTCTCCTAGTGGGGGCTTTTGGCGGGAGAAGCAAGCATAGTACAAAGTAACCCCCACCACTCCTTCCGATAGACCGATTTAGTTAATTTTTAGAACTCTTCTTTCTTATTAGATACCCACGACGTATGTCTCGTTTCCTTACAATAAAGCAGAAATTACGACCGGTATGAGTATATTAGTACTTCGGGTCCGGAAGACCCCCGATTTAGTTTATTTTTAGAACTCTTCTTTCTTATTAGATACCCACGACGTATGTCTCGTTTCCTTACAATAAAGCAGAAATTACGACCGGTATGAGTATATTAGTACTTCGGGTCCGGAGGACCCCCGATTTAGTTTATTTTTAGAACTCTTCTTTCTTATTAGATACCCACGACGTATGTCTCGTTTCCTTACAATAAAGCAGAAATTACGACCGGTATGAGTATATTAGTACTTCGGGTCCGGAAGACCCCCGATTTAGTTTATTTTTAACGCCCATTTTTTTCTGTAGATTACCACTACAAATCCCGAGTTTCGTTGAAATATAACAAAAAGTACGGCTGGTAGTAGCAAATTAGTAATGTGGGTCCGGAGTAAATCCCCCTCCTAATGAACCGATTTAGTTTATTTTTACAACGTATTTTTGTCTTTAGATTACAAAGCGAATACCGAGATTCTTTGAAATATAACAAAAAAACTACGGCTGGCACGGTTAAATTAATGTTTTGGGTGTGGGGTAAGCCCACCCTACCAGTAAGTACTCAATTGCTGCTTTCCTTCGGAGTAAAATGGACGTAGTCGAGCCCAAGTGGCGCGAATATCATAAACAAAACAAGATTGATGTGAAGTTGAAACGGCTTGATGAAGAAATTGCTTAATGTTTCAGAAAAGCCAATGTCAACAATGAGCCATGAAATAAATGACGTCTTCGAGACGTCATTAAGGGGATAACAAGAAAATTTACAATCTATTTCTGTTACGGTTACGCGCAGTGTACTGCAGTCTATCATAGGCAACATTTATTTTTATGTTTCCTGATAATTAAACCCCACAAAAGTGTCTGCCCTTTTGTAATTATTTTCAAATATGTTTATGGAAGACGCTGTTTAAATTGCAGCTTGAATATAGCACTTCATTTAATATTAAAAATAAAAACTAGGTACTTTGTTGTTTTTTTTTTCATTTACATTTTAACCCCCTTAAAGTTTCTGCCTTATTTATTATGCATAGTAAAACTGCCTTAATTTGCAATTAGTTTACATTAATGATAGTTGGATTCTGAATAAAACACTATTTTTGGGCAACATTGTTTTCCACCTTTCCCCTTTGCCCAGTACCTGGTGTTCCACGGTATTTCCAGTAAACACATACTCATCTTATCTATCCCAGAGGTACATTACAGCAAAATTTCAAGGTGCATAAAACACTTCATGAAAAATGCGTTACCAGCTCTTAGACTAACCTATTTATTCGCCCAGCCGCGACAACTTATTAAATAATAAATAAATGACCTCACTGCCAATGGCCCAGTAGGTTCGAGGCAGGATAATTAAAATAAAATAAAAATATCTAATTAATACTTATAATAGTTACTTAATTTCTAGCACCAATTTTATAATATAGGATAGTAATGTAATATAAAACCGCATTTCTTTTTTTTTTTTTTTTTTTTTTTTTTTTTACGGCGCATCTACATCTAGGTCATTAGCGCCGACATCCAGGGTGTAGCGAGGAATTTTACCAGCGAGCCGTGGGATGATAAAATTCCTGCCGGAGGTTGGGAATCGAACCCACCATCTCCCGCTTATGAATCCAAGGCGCTAGCCATTAGACCACGGGAGACCCCGGTAAAAAAATACTCTTTGATGATTACAGATATTATGAGAAACTTATACAGATATATTAGAAACTTATTACAAATGTTTTTCTATGTTAAATCCGTAATTACCCTTGAACACAGGAGAGAGCGCAATCATAATTACCAATAAACTAATACATTTCTAAAATCTTTTGTACAATATGTTGAAAACAAATGAAATCCAACCCTACAAATGATTAGGTAAATTCAAAACATTTATGCCGAAAAATATTATTAATTTATATCTTTGCAGGTAGAATTTATCATCTACCAGAATACAGGACTTGGAAAAATAAATCATTTCCAATTATTTGGGCGGAATTGCTTTTATCCAATTAATTATTAATTAATTTCAAAACAAGGGGGTTTCTGGACGAAGAGAGACCAAAGCGGAAAGTTAATTAGAAGTCTAAATTAAATTCTGATTATTGGATCATTATTAAGGGAACACTACTTTTGAAATTCTACAGAGCATTGAATATAAAGATGAGTTATTGTAAACTGAATCTACACGTTAAAAATTATCTATAGACAATCTAGAATCTGACAAGTCAAGGAGTTTTTGATTGGGGGGATTTGGCTACGAGAAAACGCCATGTCGTCAGATAAATCACTTAAGGATTTAAGTGAGATTTCCTTTCACAAATCAAAACACTTTTTTTATTGGTTGCTTAGATGCTTATGGGAAGCGACAATAAAGTAGCGGTCAATAAGCTTGACGTTGTTTGTGACCAATTGTTTCAATTCTTGTTTGAATATACACAGAATACCATCGAATGTGCCAAAAGGCTGGGAATACCAGAAGAAGAGATGACTTACATTCAGAACATAAAGCATTTAATTCAGAACTTGAGGGAACAGTCTTTCAATGATTAGAATAACTCGAAGTGAAAGGGCTTTGGAGTCCGACACATCAAGCATTGTCCATAGGCAAACAGTTTAATATATGACAAGGAAATATTGTTTGTATCCGAATGTATCAATGCCTTGAAGCTGAATATGAACCATGTATCGCTTCCAATTGTACCTGGCATAAGTAGTGAACCAAGAGATGTTCGTATCCTTTGTCGCAGGTGTGGCAAAGAGAAAGAAACGCCAGCACATGTCCTGGGAAGTTGCGACCATAACATGCTTGGTTGGACGTCGCCATAATAATGTGAAGCATTCCAGATACACTGACAGCGTTGCCTTCAAGCGGAATACCTAAAAGGCTCTAATTTTAGACCTGACTATCCGATAGGAAGGGAACAATGGTAAACAAGGCAATCGGATCTTGAGAGAAGATATTTCTCCATTTCAAAATAATCGTAATTTTCACGTACTTTCTTCGACATACTTTCACGTAATTTCCGGACGGTTGTACAATCGAAGTAATTCTTTCGGTGAATCGTCAAGTATTGACCACAGGTAGGATAGCTGGGCTGTGGTGGAGAATAGAAGACGAGGAGGGGAGGGGCGACTGTCCTCTCCGAGAGAGAGGGAGAGAGAAAGAGAGAGAGAGAGAGAGAGAGAGAGAGAGAGAGAGAGAGAGAGAGAGAGAGAGAGAGAGAGAGAGTGAGGGAGGGGGGGAGGGGGAGAGAGAGGGAGGGGGGAGTGAGGGAGGGGGGGGGGGAGAGGGGAAGAGAGAGAGAGGCTGCATTGTTTACATCTGTATGTAGATGTTGGGTAGTATCTAGTGAAGACGTGGCTTAGCTGGAACAGCCCCTAGAAGGAGTAGTTCCTTCCCTTGGCCTATCCTTAGCACCCCATGAATATTCCATTTACATCACATCCCTTCCTAGGCTAAGGTATACCTACCTCTCACCCTCTCTCTATGTCTAGGTTGAGATCTACCTCTCTCAAATCACGCTAGGTTTTCCCTACATTGCTGCACTGTCCTAGCGAACAGACTATTTGGAATTGGATATTTGAGATTTGTCACACATGAAGTATCACGACCGCCAATCTCCTAGTTGGTTTTATAAGTACAGCTTTATTGTGTTGTACATATCAAAGCAGGTCATCTTTCTGCATTTTAGCATAAATATGCTTTTGCGATGACTACAGGGAAAATAAACGTTACAAAAAAGTGTCCGCTGGCGTTCGTGCTGGCGGGGTGGCTTTTATTCGTACATGGATAAGAAGACTGTATTTTATACAGTACACTACAGGTTTGTCGGGTGGACCTAAAGCATATTTATGTTCCTGAATTTGAAGAGAAGGCTCTAATTTCCTTCTGTTTTAGGTTATTTTACACAAATAAATCAATTAAAAAATATACTTGGTATAGCTTAAATCACTACATCAAAGATATCTGTCACCAACAGACCATGTATCCTACATTCGTCTTGTTTATTTATTGTATAACATATGTGAGCGTTGTAAAACTTTAATGACCAAACTATTATAACTACCAACCTTTATGCGATAAAATGTTTGATTTTCTTGGACTATTTCAAGACTTTACCAGCTACTGATTTGATGCCTAAATTAGGAACACCAACAATAAACCTCAGGAGGACTAAAGACTAACAGTTTGATCATTAAAAGCAGCCTGAGCTGCTGGTGTTTCTGGATAAGGGTTCCCTGATCGGATCTGATTATTTTAGTCTTTCCTATCCCTCAAACAAGGCGAATCACAAGACAGTGACCCAGAGATCTGCTGCAGTGGCCGAGTTAAGTGTTAGCGATGGCTTTCTCTTTCTTCAAGTGCCTCTAAGTCTGTGGCTCAAAGATCTCCTTTCGACTCGAGCCAATGGTCGGAGAAGAGCTTCGGTTGGCCCGATCAATGTCACCTGAGAAGCCTTCTGGCGTCAATTGAGGATGGTGTTGGGAAGCCTTGAGCACGGAACATTCACAGAGTATCATATTACCTGATGTATTCATATATAGAATATAATAATTAACAAATAAATCAATATATATTTAAATATGCGTGGCAAAAAGCAATAATAGGCAATCCTGAGGCTTGTCAAGATTCTCCGATAAACGGAGAATGATCCCAACCTGATGAAAATAGGTACAAAAATATCCTCCATACAATTGCAGCTCTCGTATCTAATAAAACCACTGCCAAAGCAGAATTTTAATTCGTTACATGAAAACATGAAAAACTGTCGAGGCTACAAAAAAACTGACCTAGCACTCGGTATGGGAGGCCTAAGGGTCCTCCTGGACGGTTTGGGGGTAAAAACAAATTTTCTACATATTCAGTCCAGCTGTGATAAAACATACATTGATTATATCGTAGGACGACACGTATCAACGAAACGTTAATTAAAGATTTAAAGACCCTTAAGCTGGTAAAAGTTAAAAGATGAAAAATTATGATTTTGGTGCTTGAAAACGTGGCAGGGACTTAAACAAATTTGTCTCTATGTTGTACATTTACCCTAACTAGAACAAACATGGCATTCTCTCAAAATGTAATGAAAACGCTATAGAAAATATCTGCTTGTTATTAACATTTTTTATAATGACGATACGACTGTTTCAAGTACGGAACCTCCCTCCCTCCATTGGAAGGAACCCCGCTTATAAGGTTGACCTTATGACGCAATCTAGAAATGCCGACTAGACGATTTTACGTTTAATAACCCCTAGAGAATGAAAATGACGGTGGTTCAAATTTGTATATATATACAAAATCAGACCCGTAACAGGCCACGAGGGCCCTGAGGGACAGATACTATAGAGATATCGGATTCTCGACCATACGGCACACTAGGGAGGTAGTGTGGTCACGACTATGCTCCGGCCGCCTGATTTTCCCCTTGGCTGCTTCGACAGCTGGAGTCATTAGCACCCAAGGTACCCATTATTAAATTAATACCCCATTATTAATAACCCATTATTAAAGGCTGGGTTGGCCTAGGCAAGGCCAGGGAGGCCAAATTCAACCCATGAACGAAGACACTGCTTGCTCGGGATTTGAACTCAGGACCTCCAACTTATTAGTCCAGTGCTCCACCACTGAGCTAACCTCGCCCCTATATATAAATATATATATATATATATATATATATATATATATATATATATATATATTTGTCTGTTCGCGCTATTGCTCCTCCAAAAGTGGACCAATAAATAAAATAAAAATGTAATGCTTATCCAATTATAGAGTGTATAGAGTGCCGAGTGCCCCCGTAGAGCGCTGCTCCTGTGTAAACGATCGTTGAGTTGGTTCTGATGGGAATACAGGAGTTGGTGAGTACGGTGAGAGGGGGGAGTGGAACGGTCGGGTGAAGTTTAAATTCAAACTGCCTGAGGCCTGAGCGATAAGGGAGACGTGCCTGGGATAGTGGCATACCAGAATAGGTGCCTCTTTCTACAACTTCAGCTTCGGTTATTCAATTCACAGTGTAGCTGTAAACATCATAAGCACATCACGGGAATAACTAGTTATTCAGGTTAAAAACATGAAAGAGTTACGAATAAAGAAGAACATCATCCGTTTATATTGACTACTTTGTTTAAATCTTGTGCTTGACATGTTCCGTGCTTTGAGTGCGGGATTAGTGTAGAAACAGGGACCATTGGTAAGTAGGATACCTCCATTGGCACGATTAGTTCAGCGGAAATGAACACGGCTTTGACTCAAGTTGTACGCACCGGTATATCTATATATTTAAAAATCTCGAGTCTGTCTGTTTGTCCCTTATACAAATCCACACCGTTTGTCAGATTTTGGCCAAAGTTAGCAGATGGGTACGTCTTGATCCGAGGAGTCTCGAAGGCTAGGTCAAAAAGTCTACCGACTCTCTGTGTGTATGTTTGTACCTTATACAAATCTACACCGTTTGACCGACTTTGACCAAACTTGGAACATAGGTTGATCTTGATCCGGGGAGTGTCGTAGGCTAAGTCAAAAACGTCTAATGCTGTCTTTCTGCATGTTTGTTCCCTATACAAATCCACACGGTTCAACCGATTTTCACCAAAGTTGGGACACAGGTAGATCTTGATCCGGGGTGTGTCGAAGGCTAGGTCAAAATCGTCTAGGCCTCACAGTTCGGGGTTCGAATCTGTGAATCCTAACAGTTACAGATTTGCGTTATTTGATTTTAATATTACTTATTTGGTTTCTAATTTATTTTTGCTTTTCTAGATGCAGAAAGTAGGTGTAGCATAGCACACCGGGTAACAGCTAGTCCTTAATAATTTTATCTACGTATATCAAATGATTTAATAGAAAAAGAAATGTAAGGCTGAAGGGGTTCGGTCGAACGAAAACTCAAAAGGTGTGGGAGTATATTTCAGCGCCGTTTTTATACATTAAAAAATCCTTTTTTGGAAATGTGTCTGTTTACTCTACTCCATCAGATATTATACAAAAGCCCGGAAGTCTGAAAGGACTTAGTTTTTTAGGGGTTTTTTTTTCGCACGAAGAAATACGCACATGAGAGTGTATAAATATAAAAACACTCTTAGCAAGACACCTCCACACACACACAAACATGTCTCTCCTCTGACGACCAGTACTCTCGAAGAGGGTGCTCTCACCCTCAGAACCTCACACACCCCTCGTTATTTACACCAACATTCTCTTCATCGTGTCTTTCATTTGATCTTCACAAGTACTTTTTTTTTCTGTATTTTCCTTTCAACCTTGATTATGTCTCGGATATTTCTTTTCATGCCGACGGCGAGTAACGAAGCTTTTTCGAACGTCGTCCCAGTTTGAACAACGAGTTCAATTCATTTTTATTATTTTTTTTTTTTTTTCAGAATCCTCTACATGAAATCACAACATGCAGCAAAGACTGTGGTTACTCAGTGTTATGTGCTGTTTTATTTCACTCTTTTGCAGTGTAGGGAATATTGTAATTGAATTAAGAATTAAGAGTACATTATATTTCTAGTTCATGAATTAGAATTACTTCAAGAGTAATAACTCAATTAAAACGTGAATTATAATTACATTGTAATCCTGTCATGTAATTGAAGTGATAATTATGTAATTCAAATATCAATGACCAAGAATTTTAATTGAATTACAATTGTAATCATTGTCAGCACCTTTAATTGATAATTTCAGCGTTTTCAATTACAATAAAAAAATGTAATTGATAGTTCAAAGACCATTTGAAACACATTGTAATTCAAGTACTTGATTTATGTTTAATTGAAATACAGTTAATCCAAATTGAATTATTTTTTCAATTAAAATAATATATATTTTCAGACCTTACAATTGCAATTAAAAAATGTAATTCATAATTTAAATTTCATTTTTGATGAATAACATTTTAATTCAAATTTACACAACACTGCTCTTCTGCAGGTAGCTGTAGCATTCGGAGAAAGTCAAACGAAGGTCTCTTTCATCAACATTATAGGAACAGTGTCCGACTCAAAATTAGTTAGTTTCTATATTATCAATATGATTGGTTTGTATTAGACATACTTTACACAACACTGCTCTTCTGCAGGTAGCTGTAGCATTCGGAGAAAGTCAAAAGAAGGTCTCTTTCATCAACATTATAGGAACAGTGTCCGACTCAAAATTAGTTAGTTTCTATATTATCAATATGATTGGTTTGTATTGGACATACTTTACACAACACTGCTCTTCTGCAGGTATCTGTAGCATTCGGAGAAAGCCAAACGAAGGTCTCTTTCATTGACATTATAGGAACAGTGTCCGACTCAAAATTAGTTAGTTTCTATATTATCAATATGATTGGTTTGTATTGGACATACTTTACACAACACTGCTCTTCTGCAGGTAGCTGTAGCATTCGGAGAAAATCAAACGAAGGTCTCTTTCATTGACATTATAGGAACAGTGTCCGACTCAAAATTAGTTAGTTTCTATATTATCAATATGATTGGTTTGTATTGGACATACTTTACACAACACTGCTCTTCTGCAGGTAGCTGTAGCATTCGGAGAAAGTCAAACGAAGGTCTCTTTCATTGACATTATAGGAACAGTGTCCGACTCAAAATTAGTTAGTTTCTATATTATCAATATGATTGGTTTGTATTGGACATACTTTACACAACACTGCTCTTCTGCAGGTAGCTGTAGCATTCGGAGAAAATCAAACGAAGGTCTCTTTCATTGACATTATAGGAACAGTGTCCGACTCAAAATTAGTTAGTTTCTATATTATCAATATGATTGGTTTGTATTGGACATACTTTACACAACACTGCTCTTCTGCAGGTAGCTGTAGCATTCGGAGAAAATCAAACGAAGGTCTCTTTCGTTGACATTATAGGAACAGTGTCCGACTCAAAATTAGTTAGTTTCTATATTATCAATATGATTGGTTTGCATTAGACATGCTTTACACAACACTGCTCTTCTGCAGGTAGCTGTAGCATTCGGAGAAAGTCAAACGAAGGTCTCTTTCATCAACATTATAGGAACAGTGTCCGACTCAAAAATAGTTAGTTTCTATATTATCAATATGATTGGTTTGTATTAGACATACTTTACACAACACTGCTCTTCTGCAGGTAGCTGTAGCATTCGGAGAAAGTCAAACGAAGGTCTCTTTCATTGACATTATAGGAACAGTGTCCGACTCAAAATTAGTTAGTTTCTATATTATCAATATGATTGGTTTGTATTAGACATACTTTATACAACACTGCTCTTCTGCAGGTAGCTGTAGCATTCGGAGAAAATCAAACGAAGGTCTCTTTCATTGACATTATAGGAACAGTGTCCGACTCAAAATTAGTTAGTTTCTATATTATCAATATGATTGGTTTGTATTGGACATACTTTACACAACACTGCTCTTCTGCAGGTAGCTGTAGCATTCGGAGAAAGTCAAACGAAGGTCTCTTTCACCGACATTATAGGAACAGTGTCCGACTCAAAATTAGTTAGTTTCTATATTATCAATATGATTGGTTTGTATTGGACATACTTTACACAACACTGCTCTTCTGCAGGTAGCTGTAGCATTCGGAGAAAATCAAACGGAGGTCTCTTTCGTTGACATTATAGGAACAGTGTCCGACTCAAAATTAGTTAGTTTCTATATTATCAATATGATTGGTTTGTATTGGACATACTTTACACAACACTGCTCTTCTGCAGGTAGCTGTAGCATTCGGAGAAAATCAAACGAAGGTCTCTTTCGTTGACATTATAGGAACAGTGTCCGACTCAAAATTAGTTAGTTTCTATATTATCAATATGATTGGTTTGTATTAGACATGCTTTACACAACACTGCTCTTCTGCAGGTAGCTGTAGCATTCGGAGAAAGTCAAACGAAGGTCTCTTTCATCAACATTATAGGAACAGTGTCCGACTCAAAAATAGTTAGTTTTTATATTATCAATATGATTGGTTTGTATTAGACATACTTTACACAACACTGCTCTTCTGCAGGTAGCTGTAGCATTCGGAGAAAGTCAAACGAAGGTCTCTTTCATCAACATTATAGGAACAGTGTCCGACTCAAAAATAGTTAGTTTCTATATTATCAATATGATTGGTTTGTATTAGACATACTTTACACAACACTGCTCTTCTGCAGGTAGCTGTAGCATTCGGAGAAAGTCAAACGAAGGTCTCTTTCATCGACATTATAGGAACAGTGTCCGACTCAAAATTAGTTAGTTTCTATATTATCAATGTGATTGGTTTGTATTAGACATACTTTACACAACACTGCTCTTCTGCAGGTAGCTGTAGCATTCGGAGAAAGTCAAACGAAGGTCTCTTTCGTTGACATTATAGGAACAGTGTCCGACTCAAAATTAGTTAGTTTCTATATTATCAATATGATTGGTTTGTATTAGACATACTTTACACAACACTGCTCTTCTGCAGGTAGCTGTAGCATTCGGAGAAAGTCAAACGAAGGTCTCTTTCATCAACATTATAGGAACAGTGTCCGACTCAAAAATAGTTAGTTTCTATATTATCAATATGATTGGTTTGTATTAGACATGCTTTACACAACACTGCTCTTCTGCAGGTAGCTGTAGCATTCGGAGAAAGTCAAACGAAGGTCTCTTTCATCAACATTATAGGAACAGTGTCCGACTCAAAAATAGTTAGTTTCTATATTATCAATATGATTGGTTTGTATTAGACATACTTTACACAACACTGCTCTTCTGCAGGTAGCTGTAGCATTCGGAGAAAGTCAAACGAAGGTCTCTTTCATCAACATTATAGGAACAGTGTCCGACTCAAAAATAGTTAGTTTCTATATTATCAATATGATTGGTTTGTATTAGACATACTTTACACAACACTGCTCTTCTGCAGGTAGCTGTAGCATTCGGAGAAAGTCAAACGAAGGTCTCTTTCATCGACATTATAGGAACAGTGTCCGACTCAAAATTAGTTAGTTTGTATATTATCAATATGATTGGTTTGTATTAGACATACTTTACACAACACTGCTCTTCTGCAGGTAGCTGTAGCATTCGGAGAAAGTCAAACGAAGGTCTCTTTCATCGACATTATAGGAACAGTGTCCGACTCAAAAATAGTTAGTTTCTATATTATCAATATGATTGGTTTGTATTAGACATACTTTACACAACACTGCTCTTCTGCAGGTAGCTGTAGCATTCGGAGAAAGTCAAACGAAGGTCTCTTTCATCAACATTATAGGAACAGTGTCCGACTCATAAATAGTTAGTTTCTATATTATCAATATGATTGGTTTGTATTAGACATACTTTACACAACACTGCTCTTCTGCAGGTAGCTGTAGCATTCGGAGAAAGTCAAACGAAGGTCTCTTTCATCGACATTATAGGAACAGTGTCCGACTCAAAATTAGTTAGTTTCTATATTATCAATATGATTGGTTTGTATTAGACATACTTTACACAACACTGCTCTTCTGCAGGTAGCTGTAGCATTCGGAGAAAGTCAAACGAAGGTCTCTGTCATTGACATTATAGGAACAGTGTCCGACTCAAAATTAGTTAGTTTCTATATTATCAATATGATTGGTTTGTATTAGACATACTTTACACAATTTCCATGTACATTGCGTCACTTTAAGCTGAAGAACCTTATGGAGTCACCTGTCATAGCCACGTTGAAATATACAAAATATTTTGTTGTTTTCTTGAGATAAATATATTGAACCTAATAGAAGTTATTTCGTATGAAAAAAAAAACATTGCATTAAGTTTTGTCTTTCTTTCCTTCAGTTTTTTTTTTATTGGTTAATGTTATTTAACCTTTATTTTTAATAACTTTTTAGCACTTACCTAGTATACACCGAAAATGACCCCCGTTCAAATTTATATATGTATATATACATATATATATATATATATATATATATATATATATATATATATATATATATATATATATATGGGCGAGGTTAGCTCAGTGGTAGAGCACTGGACTAATAAGCTGGAGGCCTGAGTTCAAATCCCGAGCAAGCACTAAAGATTTTTTCTTCTAGTGTCTTCGTTCACCGGTTGAATTCTGCCTCCCTGACCGTCCCTAGGCCAACCCAGCCTTTAATTAATTTAATAATGGGTACCTTGGTTGGTGCTAATGACTCTAGCAGTCGAAGCAGCCAAGGGGAAAATCAGGCGGCCGGAGCATAGTACTGACCACACTATCTCCCTAGTGTGCCGTATGGTCAGATACCTCTATAGTATCTGCCCCTCAGGGCCCTCGTGGCCTGTTACGGGACTGGTTTTATATATATATATATATATATATATATATATATATATATATATATATATATGTGTGTGTCCGATAACACGATACAGGCCAGAGTTTTGGTTTTTTCGACACGAAACTTGGTATATAGTATTCTGCCGTCAAACGATTGAACGAGTTCGTTAACCAACAAAACCGGTTTATCTGGAGATGGGGTTTACTCCGGAGCCAAAGTAGTTATTTGCCAATACCAGCCATAATTTGTGTGTATTTCAACGAAACTCGGTATTCGTTTTGGTCAACTGAAGAGAAAAATTTGTTATAAAAATAAACTAGATCGGTTGACTAGAAGGGAGGTTTACTCCGGACAGAAATTACTAATTTCCTTATACCGATCGTAATTTCTATTCTATTGTAACGAAACTATTTATACGTCCTGGCTATCTAATAAGAATGAAGTGTTGTAAAAATGAACTAAATCGGTCTATTGGAAGGGGGGGGGGGTGTTATTTTGTACTATGTTTGAATTGAATTCTTCCGCCAAACGTAGGTTCATGAAGCTCATAAAGATCAATAGATCAAAATGTAAAGCTTTGAGTACTTATTATGTAGTGTAGTACCCTGCATACACAAAACTCCGGAAGGAAATTAATTACAAAATTAATAATTGAAACAGCTGCTCATAAAAAATGTTTATCTATCTAGTTATTTTAAGCAAATTATTCAGGAATGCACTCGACCCTACCCAATTCTGAGGAAAGTGTTTAGTTATGCAGCTCCTGCGTGACGGACTTTTTATTCACTGATATAGTGCAAGCAGTGAAAGTGGCGATGCACAAGTAATATAAATAGTACTAAATTATTATGCAAGTTACTCGAATGTTTTAAATGTTTTTTATATCATACTTAGATTATTTGTTTTGTTTTTCTATACATCTTTTTTTACTGTAATTCTATTTCTAGTTTATAATTAAATTTATATGAAAGATCATATCGTCGATACAAATGCAAACTAACGAATATGAAAAAATGCATCTTTCATTGTCCATCTTTAATAATTTCTGCTGGACTTATTTACGGCAAATTCTTCAATCTGACTTCACTCTATTAAAGGGAAATTATTCCACTATCAAAAGGTCAAATCTGCCGAATATTTGACTGCCCAAAAAAAAAGTTATGAATAAATACTTTTCCACTCTGAAAAGTGGTGATTTTCATATTCGTTAGTTTGCTTTTGTATCGACGATATATTCAACCTATTTCCACAAGGGCTTGTCATCACTTTAAATCTATAGGCTTGTCCATCTTCTATAACTAAAACTTTTCTACATTTTTAAACACTTCGAGTTACCCCAGACCATGTGGCCACACCTAGAAGATGGACAAGCCTATAGATTTAAAGTTATAGATTTAAAGTGATGACAAGCCCTTGTGGAAATAGGGTGATAAAGTATCAAATATAAAAAAAAACATTTTTTATTATCAATCTTTACTGATTGCTGTTGGACTGATGTAAACTCTCGAATCTAAGTAAACTAAGTGAAAGGCAAAGTAACCACTTAAAAAAAGTCGAATCTGCTGATTATTTGACTGAGCACAAGCTAAGTAATGAATAAAAGTTTTTCTCTCTGGAAAGTGGTGATTTTCACATTCGATACTTTGCAAGTTTTTCTCTCTGGAAAGTGGTGATTTTCACATTCGATACTTTGCAAGTTTTTCTCTCTGGAAAGTGGTGATTTTCACATTCGATACTTTGCAAGTTTTTCTCTCTGGAAAGTGGTGATTTTCACATTCGATACTTTGCAAGTTTTTCTCTCTGGAAAGTGGTGATTTTCACATTCGATACTTTGCAAGTTTTTCTCTCTGGAAAGTGGTGATTTTCACATTCGATACTTTGCAAGTTTTTCTCTCTGGAAAGTGGTGATTTTCACATTCGATACTTTGCAAGTTTTTCTCTCTGGAAAGTGGTGATTTTCACATTCGATACTTTGCAAGTTTTTCTCTCTGGAAAGTGGTGATTTTCACATTCGATACTTTGCAAGTTTTTCTCTCTGGAAAGTGGTGATTTTCACATTCGATACTTTGCAAGTTTTTCTCTCTGGAAAGTGGTGATTTTCACATTCGATACTTTGCAAGTTTTTCTCTCTGGAAAGTGGTGATTTTCACATTCGATACTTTGCAAGTTTTTCTCTCTGGAAAGTGGTGATTTTCACATTCGATACTTTGCAAGTTTATCGACGCTATTAACCTACAAGTGTACTTGAGTATGGTGGAATTTACATAATAATTCAATTTATTTGGCATATTTGTGTTTATGATTTAATTTATAATTAAAAATTATATAGAGCGAATTGCCTTCGTAGCAGATGCTCGTCAATAAATAAATAATCAGACATTTTGTACAAATCTTGGGACCTACGTCTGAAGAATCTCCATGTCATGAGTATATTTCACAAACCACTGAGCCACCACGAAGCTATTATTAATTAAATTTGTTTTAAAAACTTGCTTTAAAGGAACAAGATGGAGTAAAAAGAAGTTTTTTTTATTTTCATTTTTAAATATTCCTAGAGATTGAAACAGCTTGCTTTCATGGTTTGCTAAGCCCTTTAATTACTCTTTTCCTCAGTGTGTTCCATGGAAAAGTCTATTTTCCTTATTTTTACAACATTTGTCTTTCCCTTTTATATTTTCTTCAAAGATCCAACCTTATTTTCGCTTTAACCACCGCCAGAATAATAAATATATGGGTCGAGTGGTATTTACAATTCAAACGTTATTTTTGTACAATGATTCGCATGAAGTGCCAGTTTAAATTCACAATTTATAATTATTTATTTCTCTTATCTTTAAAATAGAAAAATTTTGCTTTCTGGTATTCAAAAACGAGAGAATCTCTTTGATCGCTAATTTCATTTTATATTTTTTGAAAAAAACGGAGTCAATCGATTAACTTCACTTCATTTGCAGAGGTTTAATGTCCCTAGTCCGCTAGTGAACTGAGAAAACAATTCGCGAGAAACCTCTGATTCATTGATAAAAACAGAAGTGCGTTATTGGACGTCTAGAAAGTATTTTCTATTAATAGGCTTTGTTAATTAATTCACTGTTTTCTTTAAGGAAACTTTGTCTATTTTATGATGGCATAATCAGAAATTAATAATCTTGAACAGTTTTTGAGAAATACTTTTTTAATCAATAAAACGTATGTCTACCTTAAAAAGCCCGTCACGCAGGAGCTGCATAACTAAGCACTTTCCTCAGAATTTGGGTAGTGCAGACTGCTTTCCAGAACAATTTGCTTAAAATATCCTACATAAATAAAATAAAAACATGAATAGTTCTCTTTTATATTTGTAATGAGTAACTGATCAATCATCAACTCATATTATCGTATTTTGATCTAACGCAGGAACAGGATACAGTCACTCTAGTGGTAGAAAGCGCTCCTTGCGGCGGCGTTGTGAACCTACGTTTGGCGGGCTTTTCTATTGAAATATATTACAAATTAAACCCCCGCTTTACGATTGACCGATTCAGCTCATTTTTACAACACTTCTTTCTCATGAGTTACCCACGACGTATACCGCGTTTCGTTACAATACAGCAGAAATTACGACCGGTATGAGTATATTAGGAATTTGGGTCCAGAGTAAACCCCCCCTTCTAATGAACCGATTTAGTTTATTTTTACAACACATATTTAACTGTAGATTACCACTACGAATACCGAGTTTCGTCGAAATATACCAAAAAACACGGCTGGTAGTGGCGAATTGGTATTGTGGGTCCGGAGTAAACCCCCCCTCCTAATGAACCGATTTAGTTCATTTTTATATCTCACTTTTCTCTCTATATTACCACTACGAATACCAATTTTCGTTGAAATATAACAAATATTACGGCTGACATAGTCAAATTAGTGTTTTGGGTTCGGGGTAAACCCCCCCTTCCGGTGGACCGACTTTGGTGGTTAACGAACTCGTTCAATCGTTTGCTAATTGAATGCTATATACCAAGTTTCGTAACGAAAAAACAAAAACTCTGGCCGCTATCGTGTTAACAGACATATATATATATATATATATATATATATATATATATATATATATATATATATATATATATATATGTATATATATATATATATATATATATATATATATATAGATATATATATAAATTTTAACGGGGGTCATTTTCGGTGTCTACTAGGTAGGATCGATAAAGATTTGAAGAAATTTTTCAAAAATTCCGTCATGAGTCCAACCTCAATAGCTACTTTCCTTCGGAGGAAAGTGCTAAAAGAGAGACAAAACAGAAAATTGGACGTAACTGCTTTTCCCCTCGGAATCAAGCCATAATTGAAGGGGTCGGGGCAAAATTGTGCCAAGCAACATTTTCAACAAATTGTATCTGCTATATATTGGATATTATGTGGGACTGTAAGTCTATCATGATGCTACTAAAATATGACTACAAGCTCTGTATGCTAAATTAATCTTGTTGCCCCTAACCATTTAAACTGAAAATCCCACATAATATCCAACATAGGGCAACTACAATTAAGTCTTGTTAAAAATATTGCTTGGCACTATTTTGCCACGACCCCTTCAATTCAAATGTACTTTTTTGTAGGAAATCATGTCTAGAATCACCTCCTAGAGTTTGGTTATTTAAACCAGAATCACCCTTTCCATTGAAGGGTAAGAGAGATATCTTTACTGAGGGTGGCGGTTTTCGTCAATAGTTGAATTCTTCCTGAAAAGGAAGTACGATTTTCTTTCAGGATTTTTAGCATAAAAATGCTTTAACGATGACTAAACTGAAAAATACTTTACAAAAAAGCGTCCGTTGGCGTTCACCATGTGCGGTGGCCATGTACGAAAAAGAAGTCTGTATGATATGCAGAATGTACCAATATGGTTTACTGTGTATGTATTACTATGTAATTGTCTTAATTTTAAATTACCGATAGTTGGATTCTGAATAAAACACTATTTTTGGGCAATATTTTTTGCACCTTTCCCCTGTACCTGGTGTTCCACGGTAGGTCTAGCCAACACATATTTACCTTCTTATCTACCCAATAGGTACATTAGAATGTTGCATTTCAAGGTGCATAAAACACTTCATGAAAAGTGCGTTACCAACTGTCAGTTTACAGGAAATTGTTAGGAAAACGCTTTTGATTTTTCCCCCGGAGTCGTTCCACCGTTGGACATCCCTTACCTAACCGCCCCCTGACTAACGGACTGGGGCGGTAGAGGGTATTTCTATAAAAATGCTCCATTTACCAGAAGGAGAGTAAAGCGTGGAATATGATTGAAGGAAATGTAGCAGAAGAGCGATAGAGTTGGAAATGCTTACTGGACAACAGGACTACTGGAATTCTGCCAGGCTCCAGTTCACTTACTCCTATCTTCTCTCTTACAGCAAGGATAACACTCTTCTTTTATAGCTTTTAATCTATTTCAAAGGTGTATGGACTTGTAAAAGGGAAGCTCGTTGTGGGCCATTTTGTTATAATAAGTAGAAAAACCAAGTTATATCAGCCACAAGTATCACATGTGGATTTTTTGTTTCTTTATAGCTCTGGAGTATAGTTCCTTTGTGGAACACAAAAATAGAAAAATACTACTTTCAAGTGCAAACCCTTTAGGAAAAACTACATCGACCGAGTGGATATACATGGACCAACTGTGATCATCATATACAAACAAAAATAACATTATATAATATTCATTTTATTCTGGAAAAAAATATGAATAAAAAAAAAAAACAATACGAGAGATTTGCCTGATTAAGATATATGTCAGGGAGAGAAAAAAAAACTGGATAAAAATTAGATAATTTCTAAATGAAACATCTAAAAATGATGACACTCAAGGAGGCGCAGGAAATTGATTGAAAAAAAATTGACAGTTATTTATTTTGCTAAATAAGCTGTTAAAGGGGAGAAAATTCCAATCAAAAATTATATCACTTGCTAAGAGCAGGAGCTCTATCTACAATATATTAAAAGCTCCTTTTATTTTAACTACCCCATTACATAAACTTTTTATGGCACATTTTTAATATAAAATTGCAATAAATAAAATACATCTCCTACTTTAATCGTAATTTAAAGATATTAAAATATATCAATAAAATACTTTAAGCTTTTTTTTTTACTAATTCATCGGAAAGCAGAAGCATTCGAAATTTTGAATAACTGGTTTTGGAATGTTTTCAAGCGGTTTTTGAGTTTGACTAAAAATATATAAAGAAAATTCGACAAAGTATGATACATTAAAGTAACTTCGTCCCTAAACTTTGTCTTAAATCGTCTGCCATTTCCAAAAGAATCCAATTTTTAAGCTACTACCTACTTGAACAATCTTTAAAATATCCCGTTATCAGGAAGTTGTTTTCAGAAACATGTTTAAACAAAGATGTATATTTTCTATAGAACAGAAGCGTAGTTAAGATAAGAAGTGGATAATAAGGTAATAGATAGGTTAAACCGAAAGAAGAGATCGGTGATGTAGTGATCTTCTGAGGGAAGATATAGAAAATCGGTGAAGAAACTTCAGACACAACTTCCCCGTAACTCGATAAGCCGCCGAGCAAGGAGGGTAAATAAACTACAGCAAAGAGGTTCGACTTATCTTACCAAGAGTTAAGTTGGGATTTAGAACAAAAAAATACAAAATTCCATTTTTTTTATAAGTAATAAATCATTTTTTATGTTCTAACTTTCATAAGCCAAATCGCTAATATGGATGATTTGTCAGTCAAAGGAGTAGCATTTTTAAGTTTTATCCAATAACTTTATATCGATATATTTATTTAATCGGAACGTAGGTATTGAGGTTTCACTCAATACTTAAAAAAAAATACACAAATTATTATCGATCCTCCCTACAAGATTCCGAGAGCCCCGTTAAAAATAATAGACAGGGTGGCGCAGATAAGCGGGCCACAAGAGAAATAACTACTAAACGGTTTGAGATATCGAAATTTTCACAAAAAGTAGTCCTCTGTAAAAATACATTTTCATTTGCCTGTATTCCTCGTCTGAAATTCCATAAAAAGGCACTTGAATTTATATAAATAGTATTTTTGTTAAGAATGAATGTGCTCAGCATTAAAAATTGTTGCAAAAAAGAAAATCATTCATTATTTGTGATCTGTTATTTTGGCAACTCTTATGCCTAAAGCTCCAATTTGTATGTATTTTCTTTTTTAGTTTACACTAATAAAAATTGTATTGTTGAGTGCTGAACACATTCTCCTATTGCCCCTCCCATAACAAAAATACTATTAAAATAAATTCAAGTGCCTTTTAGCGCGGTTCCTCCCTCCCCCATAGGGAGGAACCCCGCTTATAAGGTTGATACAATGAAACAATCCGGAAGTGCCGACAAGAAAATTTCGCGTTTTAGAACCCCTAGAGACCGAAAATAACGGTGGTTCAAATTTGTATATATATTTGTCTGTTCGCTCATTTCTGGCTTCCCTGATGGTCCGATTTTGATGAAATTTGGTACAAAAATCAGTCGTCCAATTTGAAAGGTCAAGTTTGTTAACCAGCAAAATCCGCCCACTGGAAGATGGCGTTTGGGGCGAAATTCGCGCAGAAAAAATCGTAGCGCTTACGTTTTTGAGTTCATAAGCTTGTAAGTACTCTTTTTATAGGCTTCTTGGGCTAGGAAAACGAATGAAACTATTTTCAAGGCGATAGCTTTAACCGTTTTTGAGAAAAATAGTTTTTGAATACCGTTTTTGGTTTGGGTACTTAGAATCATGGGCTTCAGTTGAAACATTTTCTGCATGTTCTACTTTCATTAAAACTGATATGTTGAAATTTTTGTTACGTTTGGAGTTTAGGAAGGGTTAGAAAAAAATATTTTATTAACAGACATAAAAAGTTTTGGTAACTTTGTATACTTTCCTTAATATCTCGAAAAATGTTGAGAATCTTGGGGAACGGAAGATGACCATTAGAAAGCTCACTAAATGCTCTACAAAAATGGCTCTGATGAAAGTTTTGATTAGGCGATGTCAATCGGAGAAATAAGTGCTTAAAACTTTAAAGTAATTGATTTCGCTTTTTCGAACTGTTCTTTTTGTCTGTTTTATTCCTTGTTATTTTTAAATTGCTTATAGTCAGATAATGTATTTGACAATAAAACAGATTAAGTAAAATAAGAAGATCAATTAATTGTTAAAAATTTAGCGTTCAAAGAGAGAGATCCCAAGGCTTTCCAAATGCCTCTGAGCGGAGGCCTTTCTGCCCGACTTATGGGATAGCTGACCCATAGAGGTAAGATTGTAAATCAAGACCTTTCAAGACTGGTTAATTTGAAATTTCATTTGGATAGGTGTTTCGCTATTGATCTAAACAAAGTAATAACTGTTTCTATTCTATGCCTTCATAAACACTAGAGATAAGAACGGAACCGCGCTAAGATGACGCAGTTCCTGCGAATCGGACCTTTTTTTTTTTAATTTCAGATAAGGAATACATGCAAATGAAAACGTATCTTTACAGAGAATTACTTGACGCATCGAAACCCCGTTCGCACGGTTCTTCCTTGTTTTGCTAGTACATTTTAAAAATATAATGAAAAATATATGAAAGAGGAAACCCTTCGCAGAAATCTATATTGGAAGTTTCGGCTGCACATTGGCAGCCTTCTTCAGCTAAAAATAAATATACACAAATTACAAGTAAGAATAATAAGCACGGAATGAACGGAACCGCACTAAGATGACGCAGTTCCTGTGATTTGGGCTTTTTAGCAATTTGGCCCCATTGAGCGATGGTCTCCAAGAAAATACAAACGGGTTTATTTTATTTAAATAATGAGAAATTTGTATTACCCAATCTGTAGTAATGTAAGTATTTAACCCTAGAACGCCAACCTTCCTCGGCCTACCCCATTCTACCGACTATTCGTCATTCAAACTTTTAAAAAAAAATATAAATAAGTAAAAAATCAACTTATGAGATAATCATTAATAGAGCCCGGAAGTCAGGCATTTATTTTTGGTTGAAATAGGCAGGCATAAAGGCAGTTGAAATACTGAAAATAGGCAGTACTGTAATTAAAATAGGCATTTATTAGGAGTGAAGGCACAGAGGAATCTCACTCATTATTAATGAAAATATGTATTTTAAATACTCATTCATTTCTTTATTATCAATGTATCACAGAATTAGTGTACTTACTCTTTCTTTCCCTTGTTACAAGCAGCAACAAGGTGCTTTTTCAAAGTATCAACTCTCATAGACCTTCTCAGAAAAAATGTTTTTCATCATGGAAAAACTTTTTCTGTATTATCTTATCATTTCGAAATCCTGAATACCAGGTAATTACGCATTGTCACAGCAAAAAGAGTATGAGGAAGGTGATGTACTTCTCTCATCCTCTCTCTTTCCTGCTATTCATTATGCTTGTGCATTCCTTCTACTAAGGAAGGTTCTGTTATTTACAGAGGTTCAATCCATGGATTGGGAAAATAAGCTTTCGAACAGATATTTGTGACGGTAATTTGTGATTTAACATTCTCTGACTTCGATGAACGGAAATTCATTATGTGCTTTTTGAAATGTTTTAATCGCAGAATAAAAAATTGCATAACGACCCAAAAAAAAGGCTTTAAATCTTAAAATAGGCAACGGAAGCCAAAATAGGCCAAAAAGGTAAAATAAAAATTGTCTCTACACTATCTAAATGCACGAAAATATGTTTATTTCTATCTGATTCTTCAATATAACCCTTTTTTTACCATTCAGATAAAAAAAGCATTTTGCCTAACTTCCGGGCTCTAATCATTAATGTTAGGTATTCTCCCATACTATAAATTCTTCAAAATTGATTAATATAACGTAATTAATTAGTTTCACGACTCAGAGGGGAGGGGTGATGAAAATTAGTATTGAACGAGTTCGTTAACCACCAAAATCGGTCCACCGGAAGGGGGGGTTTACCCCGAACCCAAAACACTAATTTGACCATTTCAGCCGTAATATTTGTTATATTTCAACGAAACTTGGTATTCGTACTGGTAATATAGAGAGAAAAGTGAGCTATAAAAAGAAACCAAATCGGTTCATAAGGAGGGGGGGTTTACTCCGGACCGACAATACCAATTCGCCACTACCAGCCGTGATTTTAGGTATATTTCGACGAAACTCGGTATTCATAGTGGTAATCTACAGGTAAATATGTGTTGTAAAAATAAACTAAATCGGTTCATTAGGAGGGGGGGTTTACTCCAGACCCACAATACCAATTCGCCACTACCAACCGTGATTTTTGGTATATTTCGACGAAGCTCGGTATTCGTAGTGGTAATCTACAGGTAAATATGTGTTGTAAAAATAAACTAAATCGGTTCATTAGGAGGGGGGGTTTACTCCGGACCTAAATTACTAATATACTCATACTGGTCGTAATTTCTGCTGTATTGTAACGAAACGTGGTATACGTCGTGGGTAACTCATGAGAAAGAAGTGTTGTAAAAATGAGCTGAATCGGTCAATCGGAAAGGGGGGTTTACTTTGTAATATATTTCAATAGAAAAGCCAGCCAGACATAGGTTCACAAAGGCGCCGCAAGGAGCGCTAGAGGGACTGTATCCGGTTCCTGCGTTAGATCAAAATACAATAATATGAGGATTTTGTATTTATTACGTAGTGTAGTAGGTACCATGTGTAAACATAACTCTGGAAGCAAATTAATAATTTATCAGTTACTCATTACAAAATTAAAAGAGAACTATTCATGTTTTTATTTTATTTATGTAGGATATTTTAAGCAAATTGTTCTGGAAAGCAGTCTACACTACCCAAATTCTGAGGAAAGTGCTTAGTTATGCAGCTCCTGCGTGACGGACTTTTATTTATTTATTCTTGAGCACTCGACCAACATGATCTTACCAACCTTAGTCGGTACTTACGTATTAGCGTCAAAGTAGGTTAAAGAGGCGGGTCTCGTTCAGAGATCTGGATCGTGGATAGCGCATTTCTATTGGTCAATCACCATCAGAGATATCATTGGCTATTGTGTATATAGTGACCATCTTGTCCCTTTGTCTTTATATCGCAATTCATTTTTGCTATATTTACCCATGCAATTGTTGTTGTTTTTTTGTTACGCGACATAAAAAATAGATTCATATTTAGCGGAGTTTATATGGCGACAACAGAATAGCAAGGATGAAGAAGTCTGTTTCGTAGCGATGCTAAATTATATATCAGTCCATTATCCAGCGAAAAACCATCCTTGATTTATATTGTCAACGAGTTGGATTGACTAGAGTTTCGATATAACCTGTAGCGAGCGGAAACGCATAGTGATTATGCTATTAATATAAGTGCTACGCGTTTTCGCTCGCTAAAGTTTATATCAAAACTCAAGTTAACCCAAATCGTTGATAATCCCGTCGCCATATTGGCAAAAACTGATTTGACTCCTTGATCCAGCTCTCTGACCCGGTGATGATCCAGTTCTCTGAGACCCGCCTCGTTAACATGCTTTGACGCTAATATGTAAGTAACCATTACTCGAACAGGCGAGCACAGAAATATTCCTAAATCTCTAAACAATTGTAATTTTCGTGTACTTTCTTTGACATAATTTCGTGCAATTTCCGAACTGCTGACACGAGCGATGTCATTCTTTCGGTGACTCGACATGTACTGACCACAGGTAGCTAGCTGAGCTGTGGCGGAGAATAGAAGACGGGGAGGGGAGGGGCGACTGTAAATCACAGAGGTGTTCGCCATTTTGACGAACGTTGGCGTTCTAGGGTTAAGTGATTTTTTTTGTATTCACCCCTAAATTTGTTATTCATAGAAACTACAACTCGATTATAACCTACCATTTTGCGAAGCTCCTCCAGAGCAAATATTTTCTTCTTGATAAAATGATAAGGTAACCTGTTGAACATATTGAATATAACACATTTGAAGTTACCCACAGAAGGAACACCAATGTAACATAAGTTTTATCAGAAAGTACTCGCGGAAGTATAGAACGGAGCTAAGTCCCCCTGGAGAATATACTTAGGAGAATAAGTCTAGCCTAAGTTGCTATTAGCTCCCTCCCATGTTGGATAGCTTCCTTCTCGCTCCGTTGCTTCTATCGATAGATTCTTCTGCTACCTTCCCTCCAGGGGTTGTACAGCAGATTCCAGCACGTCTTAGGCATATATTCCAGCAGCTAAGGCAGCTCTACCCATTATTTCCATGGATTTCCATCCGCTTCTTTTATACAATTCGGATAAAAATCCTTTAAAACAAAAAAATAAGTTTCATGCAAATCAAAACTAAATTTCTAACATTTATAGTAGCAATCTTTGCTAGAGGTTTTAAGCGACACAAAAAACTCTTCGGGCTAAGCGGCATTTTTCGAAGAATGTCTAATAGAATTCGAACATTGTCCCGGGGGAAAGGGGGCTGGGACCATATGGGGTTGTGGAATACTAACAACCTAGAACTTGGAATGGTTAGCCAACTGAAACGCTATTACACCCAAAAAAAATATTTTTTTTCTGAACTGAGTGATCTTATTTAATTTATTTATTAGGTTTATGTGATACATTTTTATTGATAAAATCATAATTTTTTTTTTTGGGGGGGGGGCTGCAGCCACATCAGCTCCAGCTTATAAATGCCCATGCTCGAGCCTAAAAGTAGTTAGGAGAACGTTTTTTATTCGCCTGACCGAAAAAGGTAACAAATCCAGCCTCAACAAAAGTATTCTTATTAAAAGAACTATAGGTACCTGAAAGCCTATGAACTATAGGTACATGAAAGCCTATGAACGCAAAGCCCTGAAATTGTTTGCGCGAAATTCGTCGAAAAACAGTGTCACTGTGGAACGATTCTACAATTTACCGAACTTTATCTTTTAATTTAGACAATGCATTTTTATTACTTAGTTTTATAAAAATTGGCCTTTGAATGGACCATCTACACAGCGAACAGACGTTTTCCTGATCTATGGGTAAAAAGTGAAATGTTTTAGTCGGTACTTCCGGATCATCGCCTCGAAGTCATGTGCGGGTTTCATCTACATTAATAGATAGAGAAAACACGCTAAAATTCTGTTAAAGGTTATTGTGACAGATAACTAATAACAACCGACTCAGATGAATCATCCTCACTTACAATCTATTACGCCCCTGGCACAATTTGAAATAAAAATGCTTTAAAGCGCATTTTGGAATACTACTCTTAATATTTCGCCTACTAAGGAACTAACCAAAAATTTATGAAACTTCAAAGTGTATTTAGCAGGCTTCATTGGTCCTATCGAAATTTAAACCTCGTCCTTTTTTCCATTAAATTCATAACATATTCGAAAGGTCTTCTTCTACTTACCACGATTTTCCTTACCCATTTGTAATATGCGGTATATATATATATATATATATATATATATATATATATATATATATATATATATATATATATATATATTTATACACACATAGTTCCATTTTTTTAATATATACAGCAAAGGTAAAAAAATAGTACTCCTTTTTTCCTCTTGGCTGGCCCCTTTCAAAAAAATGTGTAACGCTTCCCGATTTTGAGTGTCATCCATGCGCAGGGGCCTTGGATCTTCTCTGTATCGTTCCAATTTTACATAACACACACACAAACATATATATATATATATATATATATATATATGATAAACGGGATCTTGCGCAAATATGAAGAACCCTAAGGAAGATAAATTCACCGAACAAACCTATAAATTGCTCCTTTTTTCTCAGTAGGGTTTTATCGAAACCCTTTGAAGTTAAGTTGAATAAGAGTCTCGTTATAAAGCCTTATGTAAGCATGAATGATCTTGAAACAAAACCTAATAGAATCAAAGTAAGTATCCAAGTTGCGGAGAACGGAAACCTCACCGCTGTCCAAGTTGCGGAGAACGGAAACCTCACCGCTGTCCAAGTTGCGGAGAACGGAAACCTCACCGCTGTCCAAGTTTTACTCCACTCTATACAAATTTTCATTTTTTACATAACGAAGTTTTCAATGCATTCTTCCTGAAAATTAGTTTTATCTGAAGAAGTTCATTTTCTGCAATTTAATGCAGTCTGGTTATACAGAATGGCGCGCCCGGCAGAAAGAAACTTTAATTGGTATAATACTAAACGATGCAGCTAACAATTTACTATTTAAAGGCTGTACGTTTTTTTTATTTTTTATTTTTTTGTTTTTTTTACGGCGCATCTACAACTTGGCCATTAGGCTATCTACAGGTGCCACCCTTTTATAATACCAACAGCACGTGGTCGGTCACCCATTCAGGTTCTGAACACGCCCGAGGTTGCTTAACTTCGGTGATCTATGGAAACCGGTGTATTCATCGTGGCTATGGCCGTTGGCGGCTGTACGTTGTTCATCCCCAATGTGTGTAAGTATACGCAACGTGAATAAAACTGTATTATTTTATTCACGTTGCATATAAAATTGATATACATGTATAAAGATCCAGATCTCTTCTGTCAAAGGCCTTTGTCAATCCTGCATTCCATCTCTTTGTGGGTCTTTCTTATTTCAATATTCCTTGTTGGCTGTTGTTTTATTTTGTTGTTTTTGTTGTTGTTTAACGGCGTATTTACAATTGGGCTACTAACGCTGGGCTATCTACAGGTTGCCACCGTATTATAATGCCAACGGCACGTGGTCGTTCACCCACTTAGGTACTAGCCACGCCCGACGTTGCTTAACTTCGGTGACCAACGGGAACCGGTGCATTCAACGTGGCTATGGCCGTTGGCCTTGTTTTATTAATTAAATTATATTTCTTAAAAACTTAGATAAAAGCATACCATGTTTAAATTACCATTGTTTTTTTTTTTTAGGCATGAGAAAAGAAGGGGTGTTAATAATTTCCTGTAGGCGATGGGTACTGCTAGTTTCCTGAGTATTATGGCACATGGAACTTCGTTTTTACTACAGCTGTTTTCGCAAGAGGAACTGTTGCTATTCCATGCGTTACAATTGGCACTAGGAGTAAGTACAAAAACGCGCTATTTGACGCACTTCCTGCGAGTCGGGTATTTTATCATTATCGTTTTTAAATGAGTGTACATATGCAGGGTGTCCCAATTTTAAATGGCAAAACTTCAGGAGCGCCTAGGGGACCGAAAAACTAAGACCAAAAGTCCTTTAGAGATTTACTCGTTTTTGCAATGTTTTGGAGAAAATCGGCAAACAGAAACAAAAGAAGTTTTAATTTTTTTACTTACTTATTTAAATTTTCAATGGGAAAAAATTGTCAATGCGAATTATTTCAAGAAACCAATTACTAAAATTCCATCTCTTGATGCTGATATATTTTCTGTGTACGGTTTCTGCAACGGTAATGTTTGAGAAGCGGTGGGAGAGTAAGCGCGCCGATTCCCAAATTGAAGAGTGCTTACTCGGCGAGTATTTTTGTTAACTTTTACTAGACTAGGAGAGACTGAGGCATTTTATTTATTAACATTTTTTTTATGTTATCATCTATTTACTTTAGGTATTAAATGGTGCCCTCTTGCAAAAACGCAAACATTAAATAGCAGATAACCACTCTTCTGGTGACATTTACTGCACCTCATCTATGATTCAGTCTCTTAACCCTCGGGAGCGCGCGCTCATTTCCTAACACGGGAACGCGCGATGTATCTGAGAGATACAAGAGGGGTTAATGTCCAATAAATACGTACTAATCCATTAAAATCGTTTATATTGTTCTAATATAATATTTTTTTTTAATTTTAATAATGCAATATATCGCATTGGATGAATTATAAAAGTTTAATTTAGCTAAATTATTAAACTATTCTTATAATTATTGTAAGGATAACCAATGAAGTCTTTTTGTATTTAATTTATAATTAAGAAACATACAATAAGATAATAAACAATCTCTTTAATTGAATTCAATTATTACATATTTGGAAAACATACTGCTATATAAAAACAGACTGCTTTATGAAAACATACTGATATATAAAAAATGTTGTAACTGTTGTGGTGAGTATACTAAAAATAAGTCAAATCAGTAAAACATACAAAGATTAAAAGAATAATAGAACTATATACAAATAATAATTCAAAAGAAGATTTTCTGAAATTAAAAAAAAATCGATAGTATGAAGCTCAAGGAACACGGGGGCGCGCGATATCTGAGAGATAATACTGTAATTTTAATCCTCAAATGGATATTTCAGACATAGTCATGCATTGCCTAACATGCAAAGGACCAAATAGAACCTAATAGAGACACAATTTTTTTAAAAAACGTAAATAAGAATTAATTACCTGGGATGCGCGATGTATCTAAGAAGCACAAATAGGGCAAAATCAGGCTTAACCTCATCCGACGAGCAACAATTAAAAACTGAAATGACGGTAACAATGATAATAGCAGCTAGAAGTGACGGGAGCTGCCTCACTCTATCCTATCATAGCGGATTCTCCTAAGACGTTGCGGCTATGTATCTACTGTCTACTGGATACCGCGCTTTGTCGAGGAGTGTCGGGAGCTGCCTCACTCTATCCTATCATAGCAATCAACCAATCAATAAACTTCAATATATTTGCATAATATGAAGTAATAAACTTCAATATATTTGCATAATATGAAGTAATAAACTTCAATATATTTGCATAATATGAAGTAATAAACTTCAATATATTTGCATAATATGAAGTAATAAACTTCAATATATTTGCATAATATGAAGTAATAAATTCTGCAATATTTGAAGATGGTACGGGTGGCGATTTTCACCTTTCAGTGTTCGTCACTGCTGGGATATTCCTAATACAGGGATTGGACTTAATTTCTTCACCGACGATCTGCTCTTATTGCTCCCTGGATTTGATCGCCTCCATTATCCATAAGAAAGACCCAATCTATCGTTGTCTAATTAAAGTTAACGAACATACTCGCCGATTAAGCACTCTTCTATTTGCGAATCGGCCCGTATACTCTTACATCACTTCTGACGCATTGCCGTTGCAGAATCCGTACACGAAATATAAGCATCAAAAGATTGAATTGGTTTCTTGAAACAATTCGCAATTCCATTAAAAATTTAAATAATTAAGTACAAAAATGAAAACTTATTTATTTGTTGTGTTGCGATTTTCTACAAAACGAAGCAAAAACGAGCAAATCTCTAAAGGACTTTTTGTCTCAGTCTTTCGGTCCCCTATATGCTCCTGAAGTTTTACCATTTAAAATTTGGACACCCTTTATAGTAATTCAGTCAAACGTTATGGTAATTTGACATATTAAAAATATTTCCCTTAAATATTACATGTATTTAATATTCCTGCGGGCTGACAGGAATATAAAAAATCCTAGTAGGTATTCCGCATCCGTTCAAAAAGGTCCTTTGGGCTTTGAGGATTCGATGTGGGCTCCGGGATATCTGATAGAAAATCCCCCCTTTCCAAGGATCGCCCGGGGGGCTAGCAACGAATTCCCGAGTAATGGACAGTGAAGAGGGTCCAATTCGATTCACGGTGTTGAGTTTTTTTTCTCTCTCTCTTTCTCTCCGACCACCTCGCCCGCGGTCACCCATTCCACACCTTCTCCTCTGCTAATAGGAATGAGGTTTTGTAAAAGAAAGGCTCCCATTTCCAATTATATCTGTAGCACAACCTGTCGCGAATGCTCTCCAGTTGGGGACGTTCAAATAAATTTGATGCCGATGGTAATTGGTGTACTCCGCCGATATTAAAGGTCCGATACTCAATGGAGATTTCCATTTATTTTTTATTTTATTTTATATATTCTGCCCTTTTAAGTTGAGTTTTTCAAACTTTTTACTATCCATAGAATTTAGGTTAAGTGCCCTTGCCTTATAAAATAAAAATATTGATTTCTGAAATTGTTTGCAGCTTTGGCGATAAGATATTTACGGAAGTTAGTCGACACATCCGAATGAGCGTGTTTCCTCCCTTTCGATAGGGCGTAGAATCATGCTAAGTGTTTCTTCGCCCTATCAAAAAGGTAGGATTTTAGTTGAAGTTTTAGCAACTATAACCAATCACAAATTAAAGCAATCTGAGATATAAAAAGTCCAACTCGCAGGAACTCCGTTATCTTAGCGCGTTTTCGTTATTATCCATAGAGCCATTCGGGCAGCTTAGAATAGAAATAGTTAATTTATAGTCTTAACCCTCCCCCCAAAAGGTGTTTAACAGCGCAGATACCACAAGGCGATGTCGGACTTAGTATTAAAAATTACTTAATATTTCAAATAACTATTTTAATTGGGTTGAAATAAATGCAAATTTAATCAAAGTATAATGTTTCTTGACATTGGGATGCTCCGCACCAGTATAAAAAAAAAACAGATAACGTAGAGATAACCCGTTATCTACAGGTTACCATCGTGGGCGAGAATGAGTACAAGTCAATGACAAACTTTTGCAGTATGTTGGCTAGAGGACTACTGATAGATAGGGTAATGCACGGATGCAACCCTCAACCTATGCACAGATAACCACCGTAATAGAAACAAAACGGAGAGGTAATCATTCGATCAAAATGTAAACACAGGAAAAAATGAAATCACAAGCAGAAGCAAGATCTTAATAGGTTCAACAACAGGAAACTGAAAGTCTCCTAAGCAAGATCTTAATAGGTTCAACAACAGGAAACTGAAAGTCTCCTAAGCAAGATCTTAATAGGTTCAACAACAGGAAACTGAAAGTCTCCTAAGCAAGATCTTAATAGGTTCAACAACAGGAAACTGAAAGTCTCCTAAGCAAGATCTTAATAGGTTCAACAACAGGAAACTGAAAGTCTCCTAAGCAAGATCTTAATAGGTTCAACAACAGGAAACTGAAAGTCTCCTAAGCAAGATCTTAATAGGTTCAACAACAGGAAACTGAAAGTCTCCTAAGCAAGATCTTAATAGGTTCAACAACAGGAAACTGAAAGTCTCCTAAGCAAGATCTTAATAGGTTCAACAACAGGAAACTGAAAGTCTCCTAAGCAAGATCTTAATAGGTTCAACAACAGGAAACTGAAAGTCTCCTAAGCGGAATATACTATATTTAATAAGCAATTTCTCCAAATGAGATCAGTAAAAAATTCATAAAAACCAATTTTTTTTTTTTAAATAATAAGCTCTCGAATACACGCTTTACATTTACAACGATTTTTCATCCGGTTTCGAGATCCAAAAAAACGTCTACTTTCCTCGAAAACGAACATTGAGGGCCTTGAAAATGGATTCATGCTTTCCCTTCGTCAAATTACTAAAGCAGGCTACACTGGATCAGGCAGGCCCAGAGTCCGGTCGCCTGAACGTGTGTATATATTCCGGCCGGTGTGTCAGTTAAGACCGGCGGCCGGAATATATACACGTTCAGGCGACCGGCTTTCAGTCGGACTGTTCAGGTCTAACTGACAGGCCTGCCTGTGTAGCCTGCATTATAAATCGTGTACATGGAATCCGAGTAAGGGGAAAACGCAACCATTGCGATTTTTTTCACGCGCGAATTTTGTCTAAACCCCTATGGTTCGGCAGGAAGATTCTGCTCTTTAACAAACCTGAGCTTTGATTTGAGATAAAGTAATATTGTACTAAATTCTATTAAAAGCGGACCATTTTTGATCCTGTTTGTGAGGGAATACGCAAATACATGAACATGTATAAATTGAATCCACCGATATTTATATAATCTATTAGGTCTAAAACCTTTTCATTACTCATCGACAAACCCAGACTACAACATAAGGACGACGTTATGAGCGTATTTCCTCCCTGTGAAGAGAGGCAAGGAACGCACTAAAAGAAAGTCCGACTCACAGGAACTGCTTCATCTTAGAGCAGTACCGTTTATATATTTAATGCTAATAGTAAAGAAATAGTAGCATTTATTGCTGGGGCTTGATCTTTCGTGAAAAATATAAATTAAGATCTCAAAGAGAGTATAGATTTAAGGCGCCACAACTGGAAACTGATAGTATAATGGCGACTTCCTCCACCTTCTCAACGTGCGCTATAACAACGTTCCACATTTTCTAACCTTGTTTTAGTCAAATACTCATTTTACTGTTAAATGCATTTAAAATAAGCAACGGCCAGTTAAAACGTTAAGTAAACAGATAAAAAAACCGTTCAAAATGGTAAAACTAACAATTGCGTATTTTCAAACCCTTATTCCTGCGATTGCCATAACCACATAAAAAATTACGTAATAACTTTTTTTAGAAATTTTAGTAAGCTTTCGAATGGTTGCCTTCCATTTACTTCGATTTACCAACCGTTTTTTTCGGGATATTTAAGAAAATATACGAAAATCCCAAAACTTTTCATGCCTGCTAATGAAATATTTTATTTCTAGTATTTCCTTATCTCCAAACTGAACCAAAATTTACCAAAGATTAGATGAATATCAAACGCCTGGAACAAGTTTCAAGTAAATTAATCGTAAGTGTTACGTTTTTGTTTGCGCGAATTTCGCTCCAAAAACCATCGTCCGGTAGACGGATTCTACTGGTTAACGAACTTGACCTTTTGAATTAGATCAAAGATGTTTGTACCAAATTTGATCAAAATCGCACCATTTATGTACCGTCAGGACCACGAACAGACAAATATATATATATACAAATTATTATCGTTATATTATTGATCTATGGGATCTGAACATGAAATATTCTTGTTGGCATTTACGGATTGTGTCATGAGGTCAACCTCATAAACGGGTTTCCTCCCTATGGAGGGAGGGAGGAACCTCGCTAAAAAATAACAGCATAGCAAATTTTCCTAAATACAAAAAAGTCCGACTCGCAGGAACTGCGTCATCTTAGCGCGGTTCCAGTTTTTTTTTTTTTTTTTTTTTTTTTTTTTTTTTACGCACATCTACATCTAGGTCATTAGCGCCGACATCCAGGGTGTAGCGAGGAATTTCACCAGCGAGCCGTGGGATGATAAAATTTCTGCCGGAGGTTGGGAATCGAACCCACCATCTCCCGCTTATGAATCCAAGGCGCTAGCCATTAGACCACGGGAGACCCCGGTTCCTGTTCATATCCCTATTCTCATTTGAAAAGCATAGAATAGAAATAGATATTTTCCTCGGCCTTTGTTCAAAGGGTTTTATGGCTGGCTATACCTGGGGTCAGGTCCGCAAGACCCTAGAATCCTCTTCTACCGATACTTCATTTCATACGTTTCAATGAATTGGAAAATATCAAATATTTTCACACATTCCTGTGTTCTTTTACTATAGTAATAATTCTACAGATAAAATCAATTAAAAAATAAAATAAAAAAACCAACAGCATAAAGGCAATTGAAAATATTCAAAAGACGTCAACGAATCTTTTTCTCTTGGCAAGCTATATTTCTAACAATGAATTGTTTTTCTTATTTTGCCTAATCTGTTTTATTGTAAAATACATTATCCAACTATAAGCAATTAAAAAATAACAAGGAATAAAAACAGACAAAAAGAACAGTTCGAATATGCAAAATCAATTACTTTAATGTTTTAAGCACTTATTTCTCCGATTGACATCGCCTAATCAACACTTTCATCAGAACCTTTTTTGTAGAACATTTAGTAAGCTGTCTAATGGTATTCTTTCGTTTACCAAATTCTTAACCTTTTCGAGATATTAAGGAAAATATACAAAGTTACCAAAACTTTTTATGTCTGTTAATAAAATATTTTATTCTAACCCTTCCTTAACTCCAAACGTAACCAAAATTTCAACATATTAGTTTTAATGAAAGTAGAACATGCAGAAAATGTTTCAACTGAATCCCATGATTCTAAGTACCCAAACCAAAAACGGTATTCAAAAACTATTTTTCCAATTTTCTCGAAAACGGTTAAAGCAATCGCCTTGAAAATGGGTTCATTCGTTTTCCTAGCCCAACAAGCCTATAAAAAGAGTACTTACAAGCTTATGAACTCAAAAACGTAAGCGTTACGATTTTTTCTGCGCGAATTTCGCCCCAAACTCCATCTTCCAGTGGGCGGATTTTGCTGGATAACGAACTTGACCTTTCATATTGGACGACTGATTTTTGTACCAAATTTCATCAAAATCGGACCATTCGTCTTCGAGCTAGAGAGCGAACAGACAAATATATATAAATATAAATATATATATATATATATATATATATATATATATACAAATTTGAACCATCGTTATTTTCGGTCTCTAGGGGTTCTGAAACGCGAAATTTTCTTGTCGGCACTTCCGGATTGTTTCATTGTATCAACCTTATAAGCGGGGTTCCTCCCTATGGGGGAGGGAGGAACCGCGCTAAAATGCTTCCTTAGTTGTTCAATTTAGCGTCATATATTACTAGGTACTACCCAAAAGCCAAATATGTCGGGAATCCCTATTTAATTCTGTTCTTAATAATACGCGCAGTGAGTAAATACCCATTTCACTTCCTAACTCTAGGAGCTCCTAGTTCACAAGAATTATTAATGAGCAAGAAGTTTTAATGAAATAATTAATTAAGCGTTAACTATAAGCGCCTTAATTACTACCGACTTGAAACTAGAAGGATGAATTACCGAGTCTCGAGGCGGTGAGATCAATCAATAGCGGCGAATGGATCTTCTTTTGATCTCGCCGCTTTCCGATTACATCTACTTCAAACTAATTACCTTTCTAGGGTTCTTCATTCAGCTAAGCACCAATAAGGAATTTACAAATTCCTTTTAAATGGTTTTATATATATAAATATATATATATATATATATATATATATATATATATATATATATATATATATATATATATATATATATATATATATATATATATATATACTAGCTGAATACCCGTGCTTCGTCAAGGCAGATAAGTCGTTATTTTATTGCGTTAGTTTTTCCCCCTTGATGTTTAAAGGCCACTCAACCACTATTGGGTCATTTATGCCTCTTGGTCGGTCCGTTGGTAGCATCGAAGGCCAAGACAAAAGCCCGAAGGCCGGCGGGAGACGGACCTAGCCAAGGTCGAGTAGAGTCCCCACTGCCAGTTCTACCTTAGTGGCCCGCATCTGGTGACTGGCTGCCAGGTCTATGATAGAAGGTGTCCTTGCTAGTATTTGTTTTTTTATTGTGTTTAATAATGTATCATCAAGAGTAACGCAGCTACATAATTTTGTGCAGTTTATTATAGCACGCTTCCCGTCATACTATAAGTTATTTTGATCAATTGATAACTAATCAAAGTATAATGTTTCTTGATATTAGACCAATGTCAAGAAACGGGTAACATAGAGTTAAAAATTAGTTCTCAATAATATATGTACGTTAAAATTTAAAAATTTATGTTTCCAAAATGTCATTTGGAAATACCCATTATCATGGCGAGCATTACCAAGAACGTTTGTTCAACTTACACGTACAGGGTGTCACCGAAATAATGGCCATCCGTTGGCCAGATGATTCTCCAATGCGAGATCGGAAGAAATAACCCCCACAAAATTAACCTTGAAATGTTATTAAAAGGTCAATTTTTTTTTATTGCATATTTCGAATCTACGAGTTATGAGGAAGGAAAAAGGCAACGGCACCATAGGTCAGAAAAGACTCCTTATGGTTATAATGACTCTTAACAGCGTATACGTGGGCCATTCCAATCCATTCGACAAAGGGTGGCCGATTTTGACCATTTTTTTTTTTTTTATGGCCATTATTTTTGTGACACCCTGTACCTAAAGGTCTCAGGCTATCATTTCACTGATGCCTGACGCAGTACGGGGCGAACCTCGGCCCTTTGTTCTGTTGCGAGTACAGCACATACGGCGATGATCGGTTGGACGTATGGATTTCAATGATTATTTGTGTTTTACTACATGTTGTGTAAAATACACCGCTCTAGCGACATTGTATATTGATCTGGTTGTGTTGAATCCTCTCGAGCCTGGAGTATTCTGAGGAGCAGAACAAACATTGACCCAGGGCCAGTGATTGACCAAAGCAAAGTGTTGACTTGTTGACTGAGGCTACAGTGCACTATGTTGATTGATTGTAGGCGGAATGCGAGCACGAATTCGCCAGCCGGTATCAAGTTTTGTGTATTTTGTGCTCATTTTGAAGTTTGCTGCATTTGATCTCATGACTTTGGGCGAGGTGAGTTTCATAGACTTGTAACTATCGTGCAATTCTTGAATATAGCCGTAAAATGAAGTTAGCAGAAGTTCCGAAGGACCTTGTGAGAGAGCAAACAGAAATATATATATATATATATTCGTGATGTATGTATTCGAAATCGGTAAAGTTTCAGCCTTACATGGTGGTTTCCTCCATTTGGAAGAAAAAAGGGTCACAAGGGTCCGTGGGTGCAGACACAGTATAGTTATCTGATTCTTGTCCATATGGAACACGAGGGAGATTAGGTACCCATGTGAATTCATTAAAGGTAGGGGGTCTCTAGAGACGGATTGGGACCCCAATTTCAACCCACGAACGATGGCGCTAGAAGATCACATCTTTAGTTCACACGCGAGTTGTGACCAGAGAGCTATCCTTGCCCTTAATACCTTTCGGATTTGATGGAAATTCTTTCTATTTTGGCTTTTCTACAAAACTGCCGTAATTTAAAAAGCGCAATGCACACAGGAATTTAAATGGTTTTCCGTCGTGTTATATTTACAAGAAATGTTCCTACAAGAACTTCAGTTTTATTAGACTAACCACTAATTTAGTGAAACGAGAAGAGATGGTTTATCTTCCTGACTGAGGAGTGATATATCAATTTGGCACCAGGAACAGATATAATTAATTCCGAGTATCTGAGAGGCAAATAGAGAGAATTCAACTAAAGTTGTGTAGATAAGAACTCACTTCTGCTAATCTCTAGTAATAACTCTCTCAGCAACCTTTCGCTATGCTACATCCAACTATAGCGGAGTAATCAAGCATGTTTGTATTCCAGTAGTAGAGCTATGATTTCATTCATTATTAAATTTATACTTAGTATAAGACGGTTATTAATTGAGCCAACCATTGAATTGAGACCTGCTAAGAAACACCTGTACTAAATTAGCCAAAGAGGTAAGACGAGCAGAGGTACAGTTATCTGATGAGCAGATTTACATTCCAAAAACCGCTTCGAAGAGGTTTACGGCATTGACGAAGAAGGTAATCCACGGTATGCCAATATCATTGCGTTCCCTCAAACCGGAAATACGGCGTATATCCTCGATCCTACAATACGCTTCGAAAGCAACGATATAGAAGAGGATGAAAAAATAGACACCGAAAAGAAGAACATATACACGAAATGCACAGCGTATTACCAAGAAAAGTTTCAAGATAAATTTGGGAAGCGCAAGTATATAGTAAAGGGACTATGGTTCGGAACAAGAGGAACCATTCCGAAGAGCACAGCACTCTTCCTTCAAGATCTTGGACTGACCACAGACCAGCTATCAGCATTAGCTGAGTCCATATTAGTGGACACACTGGGAATAATTAGCAATCACATCTACAGCCACTGAGTGCTTATCATCCATTCACTCTGTTTCTTTATATACTTTATGCTATATTCTCAATTCTATCAATTCCTCCTCAATATCATAAATTCCTTCTGTTTTATCACGATAGCCTTCTTTAGTCTTCATCTCCTTTATTATCTATTCCTTGTTTTGACCTCCTCACATCTTCAGCCTGCAAATTAACCGTATTTCCGAATGGATGATAAGCACGCTGTGTATCTAGCAGTCCAATATAATTAGGCAGCCCATTTTATTTGTTTCTAATAAAGTTTCTCTCTCAACACTGACATATATGAAAAATAGTTACGTATAAGACACAATATGTCGTTCACACTGGAGCAATATACGATGCACGATATATCGTAAGCGATATGCGATACGCGACACGCACAGACAAAATAGTTAAAATGTAATGGTAAGCGACAACAAAGGTTCACAGCAGCGCGATTACACAACATTTCGCAAGCGACATATCTCTCGAAGTGCCGCTTGTCGGTCTTTCCAGCGATTAGTTTCGTACGATATTCCTAGCTGCGAACATGTCAGGAAGAAGAGAAGGCAGTTCTGTGATTTCTTTCATTTATTTAACGACAGCTCGTGAGTGATTAGAAGTTTCTCATCTGGAGAAATAGCCTTCCTGGAGTGTATCTTTTCTTTCATAGGGTTCATGACACTAAACGTTTCAAAAAATGAGAGTTTTCAGGATTGATTCGATAAAACTTCCTGAATTTTGCTTCATGCTGAGAAAGGTCTCTAGATACAACAGCCTAGCAATGCTGCTCGTTGCTAAGGTTGTAGGGATGCATCAAGTATTTCCTTCTCATCACTGAAGTAGTGAGAATTCTGTTCCCACCACATTTTTATCCCACATATCGCGCCGATTTATCGCTCGCTGTCTGAACCTTCCTAGCAATAAATCGTCGCGCCATATCGCTCATGAAATATCGTGTATCGTACATAGCTCCAGTGTGAGCCTAAAGTTAAAAATCTACAATCGAAGGAAGGTGTATTAACGTTAAACAGCTGTAGAATGTTGTATTAACGTTGAAAAAATGCAGCTGAAAAATCTTTTTTGACGGTAAAAATCTGCTGCCGAAGAAAACTTTTTTTACGGTGGGAATCAATATTTTTTGTTCGTAAAAAGCCACTCCCCAGCGAAGAAAAATTGGGCAGAATATATGTATTGGTCGAATGTTGTATTAACTTTGAAAAACTGCAGGTGAAGAAATCTTTGTTGACGGTAAAAATCTGCTGCCGAAGAAAGCTTTTTTAACGGTAGAAATCAATATTATTTGTTAATAAAAAGTCACTCCCCAGCGAAGAAAAATTGGGCAGAATATATATATATCGGTCGAAATTTTTGTCATATGTCCAGAAAGCTCACAATATGTCATTTCCAACTAAAGAGAAATATTTATTGTTAAAATATTTGAAAATGGTCTGCTAGGAATTGCGGATTTACCCCAGAACCAAATAATTAATTTGCCCGAATCGGCCGTTTTGTTTTCCTTGTATTTATCACACTAGGCTTATGAAGAACATATTCTATTTTTTTTTTTTTTAATTGTTTTAGTAGAAGTTGGGGTTTAGCCCTGAACAAATAGAAGTAAACAACTAAATTAAATCAGCAGCCCACGTAAAATGTAAATAAGCGAAATAATTTATTTGTATTTATATTGGTTATTATACTCATATTATTCATAAATTACGCGTAAACCAGCCAGCGTTCTGATGAATGGGTTTAATTATGCAGCTCCTGAGTGGTGAAGTTTTAATTCTTTTTTGGGGTAAATTTCAATATTTGTGCTTCTGGTCAGATTTTCTGTCCAATTACTCCACAGGTTTGGTTCAAAGGCAAAGCTTGAACTGATAAGCTGATAAGATCACCTTTGAATGAAGACCGAACCTTGAATGGGTTCTCGGCCGGTCGAGAGAGGAAAACGGCCGGGCTTTTTCTTGACAATTAACAGGCCCTCGAGCAACTTTCAGAACTACTTAAAGAAATTAGCTCATGCTTCCTTTTTTGCTTCCTCTTTTTTCTCGCAGCGGGGGGGGGGGGGAATTTAATGAAAGAAATGAAAGCACTAAATGGAAGCAAAGCAGTTTTCTTCATTGCAATAATAACTGGAAACAATTGGGTGGTGTCCACTTCTGGTTTTTAACTAATTGTTTTGTTTATATAATTATTTTATTTCATTCCAGGTGTAAAATAATTGTTCTTATTATTTGTAAATTATATATAGATAAACGATATGCACATAATAATTTATTGGCGCTAATCGTTCTATTCTTTTTGGATACAAAGTTATTTTTTTTTTTATTTTTTTTTTTTTTTGGTTTTTGATATAGAAGACACTCTATTTATCCCAAAAAAATGGACCATGCAAAAATGTCCGTCTCGCAGGAGCTCCAAAACTAACTCCCAAAGCTACTAGGTCCTTATAGAAAATTCGATTTTGAGCAAAAAATTTGCTATCAATATGAGCCCGGAAATGCATCCGGACCTTTAAACCCATATTTTCAAGCTGAAATTCCAAAAGCTGCTGAAATAAATTCTTCACATTTTGGTACCAAGGAATCTAATTTTGGGATCTGGATATTCGTTGAGTGTATCTTTAATTAGAACATTAGTGTAACTGAATCACCACATGGCGCCAGTGTTTCAATGTTTTTTTTTTTGTTTTTTTTTTTCCATACCTCAGTAACCCTTAGGTGTGGCCGTTTATTTTCTACATGCCCCATGCATTGCATATCACATGTATTTTTGTATACAATATTTTACAATTACTTAAGTGATTTAATAATTAATTAAATTTAGAACATTATATTTATGAAAGTAGATTATAAGTAGAAAAATAAAACATAAATAAGATTATTAATTGGAAATTACAATTAAAAGGTTAAAATTAAACTTAATGAATGTATTAAAATGATTTAATAAATTAATTAAACTGAGAACATTATGTGTAGGAAAATAGATTATATGTAGAAAAATAAAAACATAAGTAAGATTATTAATTCAAAATTACAATTAGAAAATTAAAATTAAACTTAATGAATGTATTAAAAATGATTTAATAAATTAATTAAACT
>OX328127.1:79623516-79724885 GCA_946811695.1 Gonocerus acuteangulatus | reverse complement strand
AATACAACTCTTACCATTAAGCACATCCTCACTCTTACCTAATCACTAGACAGGACATACCAACATGTAAGTTTTGTAATACAACTCTTACCATTAAACACATCCTGACTCATACCTAATGACTAGACAGGACATACCAACATGTAAGTTTTGTAATACAACTCTTACCATTAAGCACATCCTCACTCTTACCTTATGACTAGACAGGACATACCAACATGTAAGTTTTGTAATACAACTCTTACCATTAAGCACATCCTCACTCTTACCTTATGACTAGACAGGACATACCAACATGTAAGTTTTGTAATACAACTCTTACCGTTAAACACATCCTCACAGACTGTAGACCAAGATAAAATGATACATACCATGATATAACTACTTACAGATGACAGTCAATACTTAGTACAGTTATTGAACTATCTTAAAAAAGTAAACCTTTATAACTTAATTTAAACCCTATTTATTTAATTTTTCTAATATTTTTCTTCATTTGATTTGATGTACTTTGTTTTATTTCACATAAAAGAGATATAAATACAACTCTGTGTGAAATTAAAGTCAACTTCTACACATGAAAAAAACATGACCATCTTGTATAATTGATTTTATATTGGCTCAGTGCCAAAGGTGACTAACGCACAATTAGAACAAACTGAGAAAATTAAGGTTAAAGTTTAGAAGACTTTGGAAAAAATTAGTGTTGGTCACAGAAATGATTTTAATTGGTCTTTATTCAGTAGATACACAAAATTCTTATGAATATAAGAGAATAATCAAAAGTTGATTATTAGATATGATAATGAAAAACAAGAGGTATAGTCGTGTTTGGCTCTAACATAAATATAAAATAACTTACACTTAGAATAGTTTTTACATATCCGGAGATTAATAATTAACGAAAAATTATTATTCATTAGATTTCTATCATCATGTATCAAATTATTTAACAAAACAATGATTTCCAGTTTAGGTGAGTTCTGTATTATGTGGAAAAGGAGCAATCTTAATATTGCGGTTTTGTCCTCCCCAAACGTGGTTTATGAACATTTCTTGATGGTTCATAGAAAGGATCTGCCACAGAGTCATCAGAAGCTTCAACTATATCACTCATGTTGCTGCTTACCATTAACAAAGCCATACCTAGTGTGGGTTGGTCAAGTCTGCCTCTCACATGAGTTTTGCAGTAAGTTCCAATACAAACTAACAGATGCCAGTACTAATTAACGAGATGTAAAGGCTGGAGATTTCTATTAATTATAAAACTTAAAATTCCTTATCAGGAGAAGTGAATAACTCAAATTTGTTAAAATTGTGGGTTAGTCACATTTGGCACTGAGCCCTTCATATATTGTATTTCTTCTATTAAAGCAGTTGATTCGCCAAAGTTATGAACAACTAAAATAAGTAAAAATCTATACCAAAAACCCATACACACACAAAATATAAGAGAGATAGCAATAAAAGCATGACATCTATATTCTAAAGACTTGAATCAGTGGAATTGCTAGCAGAGATATTCGTCCACTTTGAGAGAGTGCCCCCCCCCCACCCAGAACTGGAATTATGCTAACGATGCTCGTCACAACTGGATGACAAACGTGGATACAATGGAGAGCTCGCCGGGTTTTTGTGGTGTTCAGAGTCCGTCTCGCTCTCTTTCTAGGTCTGCTCTCTGTCTCGTTTTCCTTTCAGTCCGTAATTAGTACTCGAGGGGTTTGCATTTTTTTCCTCTGCTGTTTTTATCCATCTAAAAGGGCTGTTTTGTTAGAACTAAAGGATCCTAGTTGAAATTCTTGTAGTTTTTAGCGCGGTTCCTCCCTCCCCCATAGGGAGGAACCCCACTTATAAGGTTGATACAATGAAACAATCCGGAAGTGCCAACTAGAAAATTTCGCGTTTCAGAACCCCTAGAAACCGAAAATAACGGTAGTTCAAATTTGTATATATATATATATATATATATGTATATATTTATATATATATATATATATATATATATATATATATATATATATATTTGTCTGTTCGCTCATTTCTGGCTTCCCTAATGGTCCGATTGTGATGAAATTTGGTACAAAAATCCGTCGTCCAATTTGAAAGGTCAAGTTCGTTAACCAGCAGAATCCGCCTACTGGAAGATGGCGTTTGGGGCGAAATTCGCGCAAAAAAAATCGTAACGCTTACGTTTTTGAGTTCATAAGCTTCGATAAGTACTCGTTTTATATGCTCCTTGGGCTGGGGAAACGAATGAAATCATTTTCAAGGCGATAGCTTTAACCGTTTTTGAGAAAATTGGAAAAATAATTTTTGAATACCGTTTTTGGTTTGGGTACTTAGAATCATGGGATTCAGTTGAAACATTTTCTGCATGTTCTACATTCATTAAAACTAATATGTTGAAATTTTTGTTACGTTTGGAGTTTAGGAAGGGTTAGAATAAAATATTTTATTAACAGACATAAAAAGTTTTGGTAACTTTGTGTACTTTCCTTAATATTTCGAAAAAGGTTGAGAATCTGGCGAAACGTAAGATTACCATTAGAAAACTTACTAAATGCTCTACAAAAATGGACCTGATGAAAGTTTTGATTAGGCGATGTCAATCGGAGAAATAAGTGCTTAAACATTTAAAGTAATTGATTTCGCTTATTCGAACTGTTCTTTTTGTCTTTCATTTTGGTACTTAGAATTATGGGATTCAGTTGAAACATTTTCTGCATGTTCGAATTTCATCAACACTAATATGTTGAAATTTTGGTTATGTTTGGAGTAAAGAAAGGTTTAGAATAAATTATTTTATTAACAGACAAGAAAAGTTTTGGTAACTTTGTATACTTTCGTTAGTATCTCGAAAACCGTTGACAATCTTGGGAAGCAGAAGGTTACCATTCGAAAGCTTACTAAATGCTCTACAAAAAAGGTTCTAAAGAAAGTTTTAATTAGGCGATGTCAATCTGAGAAATAAGTGCTTAAAACTTTAAAGTAATTGATTTCGTTTATTCGAATGGTTCTTTTTGTCTGTTTTATTCCTTGTTATTTTTAAATTGCTTATAGTCGGATAATGTATTTGACAATAAAAAAGATTTAGTAAAATAAGAAGATCAATTTATTGTTAAAAATGTAGCGTTCAAAGAGAGAGATCCCAAGGCTTTCCAAATGCCTCTGAGTGGAGGCCTTTCTGCCCGACTTATGGGATAGCTGACCCATACAGGTAAGATTGTAAATCAAGACCTTTCAAGACTGGTTTGTTTCAGATTTCATTTGGATAGGTGTTTCGCTATAGATCTAAACAAAGTAATAACTGTTTTTATTCTATGCCTTCATAAATACTAAAGATAAGAAAGGAACCGCGCTAAGATGACGCAGTTCCTGCGAATCGGACTTTTTATTTTATTTTTTTTAATTTTGTTCTGAATATGTTGCTTTTTGAATGGTTGAAAATTGCATACTTAGATAAATACCTATTACATATCCAAAAATCTTTTTTTACTACCCCTGTACTTTTAATTATTTCTTCTGTTTGATTGACTTGGATTTATGTTAAATTCCAAGATTTGCTTTGTTTGCCTCATAGGATCTTTTTTTTATGAGTGTTTTCGCAATATGTACTTTTTTTTTTTTTTTTTTTTTTTTTTTTTTTTTTTTTTTTACGGCTTATCGACAAATCTTGGCCATTAGCGCCGACATCTAGGGTGCAGTCAGGAATTTTCTCAGCGATCCTTGAGATGAGAAAATTCCTGGCGCCGGTAGGGATCGAACCCACCATCTCCTGCTTATGGATCTAGCGCGCTAGCCACTAGACCACGGGAGACCCCTATGTACTTTATTATCCCTAAAATTGGTCTGAAATCCTCTTGTTTTTTCCCCCTAAGAAAATAAGAATTTCAACTGCGTAAAGGCATAAATTTTGCAGCCGCAGAGATTTATTTCAACATCTTTTGATCAAATTTCTAAACCTAATTCTCGTATTTTACTCTTTAGGTACTTAAAGAGATAACCTATTTTCCATATCCATGAACTATTTAAAGGGGTCACCCGTGGTCTAGTGGCTAGTTTCTTAGATTCATAAGCGGGATATGGGGGGGGTTCGATCCCCACCGGCGGCAGGAATTTTCTTATCCCACGGCTCGTTAGGAAAATTCCTCGCTACACCCTGGATGCTGGCGCTAATGGCCTACTTGTCGACATGCCGGAAAAATAAATACAAAATAAAAATGTATGTCCGTTGTCCCGATCTCCAACAGATGTGTTTAAGGGCCTCAGAGAAATTTCGGGCGGTCCTCTCCGCGGTGACTCACTGATCTTATTACTTATCTTTCAGTTGGAGACAGGAAATGTGGGTTTTCTTAGTACGTTTCCAAAATTATCTCTATTTTTCCTTAATATTTCTTATCTTATTTCTTGATCCTATTATACAAATATAATTATGTGTTCTAAAATTGCTTTTCGTAAGAATTAAATATACGTTATATATATATATATATATATATATATATATATATATATATATGTATATACATATCTGTACCTTGGAGGTAAAGGACACCATGTCCATATATATCTTCGTCACCCGGAGACACCACAACGTGAAGCATACAATAATAAGCCACCTCAGAGAAAATCAATTTCAAGGCTTCAAAGAGGTTTACGGCATTGACGAAGAAGGTAATCCACGGTATGCCGATATCATTGCGTTCCCTAAAACCGGAAATACGGCTTTTATCCTCGATCCTACAATACGCTTCGAAAGCAACGATATAGAAGAGGATGAAAAAATAGGCACCGAAAAGAAGAACATATACGCGAAATGCACAGCGTATTACCAAGAAAAGTTTCAAGATAAATTTGGGAAGCGCAAGTATATAGTAAAGGGACTATGGTTCGGAACAAGAGGAACCATTCCGAAGAGCACAGCACTCTTCCTTCAAGATCTCGGACTGACCACCGACCAGCTATCAGCATTAGCTGAGTCCATATTAGTGGACACACTGGGAATAATTAGCAACCACATGTACAGTCACTGAGTGCTTATCGTCCATTCACTCTGTTTCTTTATATACTTTATGCTATATTTTCAATTCTATCAATTCCTCCTCAATATCATAAATCCCTTCTCCCTTATCACTATAGCCTTCTTTAGTCTTCATCTCCTTTATTATCTATTCCTTGTTTTGACCTCCTCACATCTTCAGCCTGCAAATTAACCCTATTTTCGAATGGATGATAAGCACGCTGTGTATCTAGCAACCCAATATAATTAGGCAGCCCATTTTATTTGTTTCTAATAAAGTTTCTCTCTCTCTTGACTTAACAACATGTTCTTAACGTGGAATTTACGATTCATATAATGTTATAGGGCAGTAAGTCCTTTTCCCATAAATAACGAGGATAAGACAGTGAAAAATAAAATCGTGTCCGTTTTAATTAGAGGTAAAAGACACCATGTGGAGGATTTGGTTTTGTTTGACTATGAAGAATACTTCCAATTTCCTATCAATTCCAATAATAATGTGAATAACTTGTAAACTGTTTGTATAAGTAACGAACAAATACATTTTTAAGTCCTAATTTATGAAAAATTTGGTCTCCTGAACAATTACGTGTACAAATATATTAAATGGTGACCTTTACCTGCGGGGTACATATATATATATATATATATATATATATATATATATATATATATATACTATATATTTGTCAAATACCACTCACTCACTCATCTATCAACGCCCAGCCCAAACCGCTCGACAGAAAATTTTGAAATTTTGCATGGACACTCCCTATATAACGTAGGCGCTCGCTAAGAAAGGATTTTTTGATATTCGTATTTTTAAGCATTTTTAGGGGGGTTTAAAGTTTGAGTTGGTTAGAGAAGACAAGCCTAGGCAGCCTGCGTTGCTAGGACGATAAAGAACAGCTGTTACCTTACATTATCTATCTCATAGTTTTATTTCTAATTGAGGTTAATTTCAACTATGATAGCAGACCTTGAATTACTAGAAATTAACTGTCCCTCATAGAGTTTTAATTGCGTTTCTTTTCTCCCTGTCCCCGTCAGATAGGCTTGACATATTTTTGGAGAGTTAAACCGCGACACATTAATATGGGATGGGCATACCAGGGGGGGGGGGGGGGGGGGGGGAATAAAAACAGTACAAATTATAAGCAAAATTGTTAGTTTTAAGCCTAGCAACTAACGGGGAATCCTGAATGGTAGCTACCCAAACCTTAAAAATAAGAACGGAACTTTTTTGCTACTTGATTTTCTTAAAAAAATCTCTCAGCCAAATAGCAGTGTCTGGCAGCTGGCAGCGCTGTGCAGGTAGTTCCAGCGTTTTACAGTTAGATTACTTCTCATTTCTTTGACACTGTGAGCAGTAGTAAAAATGTTGATTGTAGAAAAGTAACCGATTTATAAAAGATTCTTATAAACATGAATTCATTACTTTTTACTTCTTAAAGCCTTTTCCGGGACATTGATAAAACCGGGAGGGACACCGAAACAACTGCAAAATACCGGGACTGTCCCAGTCAAACCGTGACGTATGGCAAGCCTATCCTTAGAGCTTTCCAGGCGAGGTAATAATATCCGGAACCCTTGCACAGCCTCCTCACCTATAACCTTGGTAATGCTCGCAAATATAATGGGTGTTTCCAAATAACTTTTTGGAAACATAAACTTTTAAATTTTAACGCCCATTGAATAACATATAGTCTGACGGGAACCGTGCTATAATAAACTGCACAAAATTGTATAGTAACGTAATTTTAATAAAACCTTATTTAACGCAATAAAATAGCTACTTATCTGCCGTGACGAAGCACGGGTATTCAGCTAGTATATATATATATATATATATATATATATATATATATATATATATATATATATATACGACAGCATTCCAAAATCAGTTAATTCATTGACAAAGCAATACAATTTACACATGATTATATGAATTAATAAAATAAATAAACAAGACTATTTGTTTTTAAATATTTTAATTTGTCCAATATTATATTCTTTAACACTTTTTCCCAACATGTTCTTTACCTAGCCACTGTCCTTCAGCCTAATTCCATTTCATGCACAAAATAATCTCTCTCTCTCTCTCTCTCTCTCTCTCTCTCTCTCTCTCTCTCTCTCTCTCTCTCTCCCTCTCTCTCTCTCTCTATCTCTCTCTCTCTCTCTATATATATTTATATATATATATATATATATATATATATATATATATATATATATATATATATATATATAATTTTTATTCATTATTACTAAATATATGATGTTGGATAACATAAGTAATATTAATATAAAGAAAATAAAGAGAGTTAATGGAATAAAGAAGGAAGGAGGCTGAGAGTTGGTGGATGGGGGAAGGAGGTTATCGGGAGGTGTAGGAGTGATAAAGGTGAGAAATTGGCTATGTGAGCCGTGCTAGGTCGATATCTCATCTCCTTTCATTCTTTTTACACCTATAGACTCCTACCCACACGTCAGTATCTTACCTAGGTGGCTTACTTACGGAGTTAGGGACATATAGGACTCGGAATACCGAATCGGAAGAATGATTTTAGTTTTTCATATAGACTTGCTTGATAAAGATGTACTGCGTTATGCTTTACGCCTGCGTTTCAGGTTCTGCTCTTATTGTGCGATAACATATCGCTAATGTGTTGTTGTAAGAGACGTAGTTTATGCTGTAGAGCCATCTCTTGCTGCTTTGTATTTTTTTATTTTCTACTGAGCGGATTAGATAAGATAAATTCTGGACTCGTACTGTTTAGAAGCACATTTAAAGATGGGTAGGATAAATTAAGAGTTGGGATATAAACCAGAAAATTGTGTTGGGTACTGCGAAATCGATAGTTGCGTGACAAATTCATCCATAAAAAAGGATAAACGTCAAAAAAAAAAGTGGGTCAATTGAAAATAAAGATCGATAGAAAAAAACAGACACTAACATCGTACTATCAGATGGGACACGAGCGAGGTTCAGTGGAAAAGAAGGTAGGGGCAAAATAGTGCCAAGCAACTTTTAGCTTAACTGTAGCTGCTATATGTTGGATATTATGTGGGACTATCAGTTGAAATGGTTAGGGGCAACAAGATTAAGTAGCATACAGATCATTTTGTAGTCATATCTTAGTAGCACCATCATAGACTATTAGTTATTATGTGGGACTGAGAGTCCCACAAAATATCCAACATTTAGCAGCTAGAGTTACGTTTTTTTAAAAATGTTGCTTGGTAATATTTTGCTCCTACCCCCTCAATTGTTAAAATACCGTCATGGAGGAGCTGCATAACGAAGTACTTCCCACAGAATTGGGTAGTGTCGAGAGCATTCCTAATTAATTTGCTTAAAATAACCTATATATAAATAAAATACAAACATAAATAGTTGTGCTGTTTTGCATTTTTTATGAGCAGCTGCTTCAATTATTAATTTTGTAATTAATTTCCTTCCAGAGTTTTGTGTATGCGTGGTACTACACTTCATAATAAATTCAAAAAGCTTTACATTTTTGTCTATTGATCTCGGGGACGGAATACAGGATAAACGCAGGAACAGGTTACAGCGCCCCCCAGCGGCAGACATCAGAACTCTACGGCCCACATAGTCATATCAACACAGAGGCATTTCTACTGGAAGCTTCGCGAACCTACGCTTGGCGGGAGAATTCTATTCAAACATAGTACAGAGATACCTCCTTCCATAAGACTGATTTAGTTAGTTTTTACAACACTTCATTCTTATTAGATAGCCAGGACGTATAAAGAGTTTCGTAACAATACAACGGAAATTACGACCAGTATGAGGTAATTAGTAATTGTTGTCCAGAGTAACCCCCCCCCCCCCTTCTAGAGAACCGATTTAGTTTATTTTTACAACAAATTTTGCTCTTTATATAACCACAAAGAATAACGAGTTTCGCTGAAATATAACAAAAATTACGGCTGTAATCGCCAAATAACTACCTGGGCTCAGGAGTGAACCCCCCTCCAGATTGATCGATTTCGCTGGTTAAGGAACTCGTTCAATCGTTTGCTGGGGGAATACTACATACCAAGTTTTGGGGCGAATAAAACAAAAACTCTGGCCTGTATCGTTTTAACAGACCCATATATATATATATATATATATATATATATATATATATATATATATATATATATATATATATATATAGGAGAATCGATAAAGATTTGAAGACATTTTTCTAAAATTCTGTCATGAGTGCAACCTGAATAGCAACTTTCCTTCAGAGGAAAGTGCTAAAAGCCAGTATTGAAGTAATTAATTCAATCTATCCCCTGAATTTTTGTATCATTAATTATTCCTGTTTTATTCACTGATTGTTTTATTAGAATTAAGAAAGAGGGCTACTTAAACCTCCATAAGGAAAAGTCTACTTTTAAAAGGAAGAGATTGGATAATAAAGTCTGCCAAGAAACGCTCAGACTGATTTGTTTGTTTGAAGGCCGTGGTTTTATTATCAGAAGACTATGATTGGCTCCTAATGGCTTCTCTCCCCACCCCTCGAGGCGAGTTTGAAGAAGGAAATTGCACAAAGTAAAGGATAAAGAAGGGGAGGGATGCAAACTAAGCAGTGCAGCAAACAGGGGATTGGATTAGAACTTGCCGGGGAAGTTAGTCTTAGATAAGCCTCCAGGGGTTCCTCTTGCCGGTCATTATTCCATCAAGGGAGGATGTCGGCGGGCGGTGGAGGATAATCTTAATAAAGGGGATGTGCCTTAGGGGTGTTTGAAGAGATGTCAGTCAATAAAGTCCATTTTCGGGGTCGACGCGGAACTCAACGGAAAAACTTCCTGGAAAACCTCGGTAGGGGAGACCAAGAGCATTTATTATTCAGCCAAGAGAAGATATTATCAGGAACATTCGTAATCAACGAAACGAACCTTAAAGGCGTTTGAAGATATGTCTGTCTATACAATCAATATGTTGTAAAGGGTCGAGACGGAAAATCTTAGTCCTAGATATCCCTGGTAGGGGAGACCAAGAGCATTTATTATTCAGTCAACAGAGGATATTATCAGGAACATTCGTAATCAACGGAATGAAACTTAGGGGTGTTTGAAGATGTGTCTGTCAATACATTCGATTTTCGGGGACGTAACGTGAAAAAATAGTCCTGGAAAACCTCGGTAGGGGAGGCCAAGAGCATTTATTATTCAGTCAAGAGAAGATATTATCAGGAAAATTCGTAATCAACGGAATGAACCTTAGGTGTGTTTGTAGATATGTCTGTCTATAAAATCGATTTTCGGGGTCGTAAAGGGTCGAGACGGGAAAACTTAGTCCTGGAAAACCTCGGTAGGAGAGACCAAGAGCATTTATTATTCAGTCAAGAGAGGATATTATCAGGAAATGTCGTAGTAAACGGAATGAACCTTAGGGTGTTTGAAGATATGTCTGTCTATACAATCCATCTGTCGTAGAGGGTCGAGACAGAAAAACTTATTCCAAGAAAACCTCGGTATGGGAGACCAAGAGCATTTCTTATTCATTCAAGATAGGATATTATCAGGAACATTCGTAATCAACGAAATGAACCTTAGGGGTGTTTGAAGATATGTCTATCAATACATTTTTCGGGGTCGTGACGGGGCTTGGCGAAAAAACTTAGCCCTGGAAAACCTCGGTAGGGGAGATCAAGAGCGTTCATTATTGAATCATTAGGAAAATTCTTAATATAGAGAATGTGCCTTAGGAATTCTTGAGGATATGTCGACAGTCAAATACTGTCATGATTTTGGGGCTTCATGATTGACTTGGAGGTAGAACTTAGCAATGCCAAGACCTCCGGAGCGGAAACCAAGATTACTCATATTGAATATATTGAGGTTATCGTTCTGCAAATATATATGCTTACAATAGACGAGACCTGCCCTGGATTTGTTGAGAAATTCGATGGTGCGATGTTGTGAAGAGTCCTTTTCGTAACTTTTCGGTAGTCGTTAATCCTAGACCAATCCCGCGTTTTAATAAAAAACACGTATTGTCACAATTAATAAGACTTCACCTACGGTTTCTTAGGTAGGTATTTTGTCAGTATAATTGATAATGTCATATCATTCATTGTCGGAAGCAGTTATCAGACACACAAACATTGACTTTATGTATGTCTGATAGAATTTCCTATCAATTGTCGAAATTGACATTACCATTTAACACAAGAGGATAATTGACTTAGTATAGTATGTATAATGCAGAGATGGGCATAATTTTATTTATAAATAAAAATACGAATTTATTCGTACTTTATACATTTGTGAATACGAATATAAATAAATTCGTACTTCATATATTTGTGAATAAGAATATAAATAAATTCGTATTCATAAGTGTGAATACGAATTTATTTTTATTCACATATATTAAATATAAAAATACAAATAAAATTTTATTCACAAATTTTTCTGCGAATAAAAATAAATTCACGAAAAAAATTGTAAATAATCACAAAAAATGTGAATATTTACAAAAAATCAAGTGATTACAAAAAAAATCACATTAAAATATACGAATAAAAATTTATTCACATTATAATTTGTGAATAAAAATTTATTCACAATAAAATTCGCAAATAAATTATGAATTTCCTCGTATTAAGATGATATTACAAAAGTTATTGAAGGTGGTCCCGCGGCGGACTCGGGGTAAACAAAAAATCTAGGCGCTAATAACCTAGACGTTAAATGCCTTAAAAAAAAAAAAAAAAAAAAAAATCACCTTCAGTAACTTTCGTAATATCATCTTAATACGAATAAATTCATGATTTATTTGCGAATTTTATTGTGAATAAATTTTTATTCACAAATTATAATGTGAATAAATTTTTATTCGTATTTTTTAATGTGATTTTTTTTCTAATCGCTTGATTTTTTGTAAATATTCACATTTTTTGTGATTATTTACAATTTTTTCTGTGAATTTATTTTTATTCGCAGAAAAATTTGCGAATAAAATTTTATTTGTATTTTTATATTTAATATATGTGAATAAAAATAAATTCGTATTCACACTTATGAATACGAATTTATTTATATTCTTATTCACAAATATATGAAGTACGAATTTATTTATATTCGTATTCACAAATGTATAAAGTACGAATAAATTCGTATTTTTATTTATAAATAAAATTATGCCCATCTCTGGTATAATGTAGAGGTTATCTCAAAATACAGAGTTGTTTACGTAACATCCTGCTTGAATTACTACGATTTAATTACACACAAACATTCAACATCAAGAATTATCGCTTAACTCTTCGGAAAATCAGCTTCGTCAATAGAGGCAAGTAAAAAAAAGAACAAAAAGCAATTCGTTTATATCCTTTTTTAGGGTGTGTAATCCCTCAATCCTGTTTATAAATCCTTATAAAATCTACTTATGATATCATCGAGCCGACAACGGAATCTAATTCCGACGAGAACATTTCGTGTTTCAGAACTCAAAAGGAAAATAATGAAGGATATATATATATATATATATATATATATATATATATATATATATATATATATCGTCAAAATTACCCAAAATATTTCTTGATAGCTTTTATTGCTTTCAAGGTTTAGTGTCAGTAGTCCTTCGCATTGCACCACTTTATTTGTTAATTATGCCTTGCAGGTTTCATGCGAGCTTTTTATGCACCTCATCAGGAGCACTTATTGTTAAGAAGTTCTGTCATCCCATGTACGCTCTACGGAGGCAGGCGTAATATTTCATAGTAATACTTTGCAGTATTAAGCCTGCCCCCGTAGACGACACATAGGACATACACACACACACACACACACACACACACACATATATATATATATATATATATATATATATATATATATGTGTGTGTGTTTCTCTTAGCTCGATTGTTTTAAATGGTCAGATATTGTTACCATTTAGTACAAAAATCCTTCGCCTGATATGAAAGGTCTAGAAACTGGCGTATCTATATATGGTTTCTATAATGTTAAAGTTTCAAGTCGGCACTTCCGGATTGCGTTCTAAAGACTGCCCGATCAAGGGAGGGAGGACATACGTTAAAATCAAAAATATTAATTGACGAGCGTGCAGCAATAAGGAGGCAGCTCCATTTTTCGTTTTTTTTTTTCACGTCAGAACATTATCATGGAATCAAAAGCTACCCCTATCTTCTGATAGAATAAGGAGGCAGCTCTATTTTTTGGGATTTTATGTTCAGAACATTATCATGGATTCAAAAGCTATCCCTATCTTCTGATACAATAAGGAAGCAGCTCTATTTTTTTGGATTTTATGTTCAGAACATTATCGTGGATTCAAAAGCTAACCCTATCTTCTGATACAATAAGGAGGCAGCTCTATTTTTTGGGATTTTATGTTCAGAACATTATCATGGATTCAAAAGCTACCCCTATCTTCTGGGACAATAAGGAGGCAGCTCTATTTTTTGGGATTTTATTTTCAGAACATTATCATGGATTCAAAAGCTACCCCTATCTTCTGATACAATAAGGAGGCAGCTCTATTTTTTGGGATTTTATGTTCAGAACATAATCATGGATTTAAATGCTACCCCTATCTTCTGATACAATAAGGAGGCAGCTCTATTTTTTGGGATTTTATGTTCAGAACATTATCATGGATTCAAAAGCTACCCCTATCTTCTGGGACAATAAGGAAGCAGCTCTATTTTTTGGGATTTTATGTTCAGAACATTATCATGGATTCAAAAGCTACCCCTATCTTCTGATACAATAAGGAGGCAGCTCTATTTTTTGGGATTTTATGTTCAGAACATTATCATGGATTCAAAAGCTACCCCTCTCTTCTGATACAATACGGAAGCAGCTCTATTTTTTGGGATTTTATGTTCAGAACATTATCATGGATTCAAAAGCTACCCCTATCTTCTGATACAATAAGGAGGCAGCTCTATTTTTTGGGATTTTATGTTCAGAGCATTATCATGGATTCAAAAGCTACCCCTCTCTTGTGATACAATACGGAAGCAGCTCTATTTTTTGGTATTTTATGTTCAGAACATTATCATGGATTCAAAAGCTATCCCTATCTTCTGGGACAATAAGGAAGCAGCTCTGGTCACTTCAATAGTGGAATCACAGCAACTAAACCGATGTGTGAGTACCACTTTTGACTTTCCATCTGCATACAGCCAACCCCTGCTCTTAAAAACTGAGAAATACAATGCCGTAATGAGCCTCGCACACAAATATGTCGGAGATAATGAGATGACGTTCTATAGTGCATTAAAATGTGTAGCTTCTTCAGCTAAACTCTCGATGATGATTTGACAGAAACAGAACCAAAATCATTGTATTTTTTGTATTTTACATTCTTTGTTTTTATTGCCGTATGAGCTTCCTAAATTAATAATGTAAATACAAGCAAATTTTGTTCATTTTAGTTGAAAAATTCGTAATTTTGGATTATTTATAGAACGTGGCACAATATGGATAAATCATTAAACCTGAAACTACCATTCTAGAAAAGGTAGAATAGGGTCTTAATGGACTTACATTCATAAGTAGGTGGATATGTTATAATAACAAAAAGTAAAAGGAAAAAATAGTAAAATCCTCGCTTTACTGTTAAATGCAATTAAAATAAGCAACAACCAAACCAAACGTTAGGTAAACAGATACAAAAACCCGTTCAAAAGAGCAAAACTAACAAGTGCGAATTTTCAAGTCCTTATTTCTCCGATTGACATCACTAGATATAAAATTACTTTAGAACATTTTCTAGTAGAGAATTTAGTAAGCTCTTGGATGTGCACCTACCACTTACCACGATTTCCCAACCGTTTTCGAGATATTTTTTGAAAATATAGGAAAATCCAAAAACTTTTTATGCCTGAAATATATATATATATATAAATATATAATAAATATCCTTTTTATGAAATATTTTATTTCTAGTACTTCCTTAATTCCAAACCTAACCAAAATATACCTATCATAGATAAGAAGAATATCAAACTTCTGGAACGAGTTTCAACTGAATTAATCGTTTCTGAATACGCAAACTGAAAATTAGTTTGGAAAAGTAGGTGTTTCAATTTTTCTCAAAAACGGTCACAGATATCGCTTTAATATGGTTTCATTCGTTTTTGTACGTCAAGAAACTTTTAAAACGGGTTCTTGCAAACATATGAACTCGAAAACGTAAGCGTTACGATTTTTTCGCGCGAATTTCGCTCCAAAAAGAATTTTCCGGTGGACAGATTCTGCTGGTTAACGAACTTGACCTTTCTAATTATACGACCTTTCTGATTATGATTTTCGTACCAAACATCAGAATCGGAGCTGCCTCCTTAATGCTGCACACTCGTCAATTTGTTCTTCAAACGTTGAAAGAAAAATCATGTTGCTCTTGTCTGAGATGTTCCTGTCCTAGGCATTCCGTGGACATCGCACAGTGGGGTATTTGTCCAGAAAAGCTGGCCAAAAGTCCATTTTTTAAAAGTTATCCGAGACCAAAATTTATTAGTGCTAAAAATAGTTGAATGGTTTGTGCACAATGTGTAAGGCTAATTTTTGACCTGACATTGCCTGTAAGCCAGGCGTACCACAACAAAGCCTCCGGTTTGACCACAAGAGAAAATATAAAATATATTGCCCTTTTTAACGTCAAATTTGACATAACTCGAAGGTTTTTGTTATACTTCCAAGCATTTCCAACCTGTTGTTTTTATATCAATATTTAAAGGAAGCATTCAGCTTTAAGAATATATGATCAGAAATCGCGGATTCGCGCGGATGTGCGTGTACATGCCTGTTAATGTCAAAATTGACGAATGTATTTTTTACGTTCGTTCTTTTCAGGACTCAAAATAATGACAAAATGTATTTGATATCATGTATCAAATAAAAGAATCTTAATTATAAAGAATAAATAAACGTGATAATGGCCTCAGCAGCCGCGGCACAAAAAAAAAAAAAGAAAAAAAAAGTATGTTAAAATATGAGGATTATTCAAAAAAACAAATAAATTAATTCAAATTACATATTTTCTCGTTTCAAATCACAGTTTCAATAAAAATGAATAGCACCGCATAAAAAATAAGATATTTTTGTACAAAAAAATGATGTGTGGCTTCAGGGTACATTATTGTTATCAAGGGCAAAAATGACGACCATTTTATAAATTTGAAGAATCCAGTGACTGAGTTGAAGAGAGTAAAAGCAAAATCTTACCTACTACAACGGGCTCAATGCAATTGCTGCAAACTACAGAAATGCAAGTGCGAAGGTAATCCTCAAGCTGGTGATATATTATATATATATATATATATATATATATATATATATATATGTGTGTGTTGTTCATTCGGCATCTGTCTCCAGCGGTCTTGCTCCTCCTGTCATCGCAATGGGAGCAGCAAGACCGCTGGAGACAGATGCCGAATGAACAACACATTTAATTCCCAGCGAAGTAGCTTGAAAAATAGCATATATATATATATATATATATATATATATATATATATATATATATATATATATATAAGCTAGCTCCAATCCCGTGCAAATAAATACAAGGATACTTATTCAAGATTGACATTACTTTCTGAGTGTGGGTGTTTGTGCGTGCGTGCGCGTGAGAGGGTGGGTGTGTGTAGGCCTGTCTGCATGTGTGTGTGTCATCTGATAAAATTGGTAGTAAATTTATAAAATTATACGTATTATATCTAACAATTTCAAATTATTTAAAAGAAAAGAATTCTATTATTTATTTATTTTTTTGACGGCGCTTTGACGTAAAGTCCATTAGCGCCGACATCCAAGGGGCAGCGAAGAATTTGCCCAACGAGCCGTGGGATGGGAAAATTCCTGAAATCAAACCCACCAACTCCCGCTCATGAGTCTAAGGCGCTAGCCACTAGACCACGGGAAACCCCAGAATCCTATTATTGCCTTAAAACCCATTACTGAAATCATATATGATCTATTTTTCAGAGTATATAATCAAAGAAAATGAATTAAGCATCAGAATTATTTTTGGCCAAGACTGATAAAGTCCTATACCCCACTGTGCATCGTCAGCAAATAGATTCATTCTTAAGCATTTCAGTAAAATTGCTCTGGGCAAAATGACCTTTTCTTGTTGTTCATGTTATTCAGAGTTTGTAGTTTTGTATATTCATACTGTATTTTCACTAGAATAATGTCAATTTTATAATAAAACCACAATTAAACTGCTGTGATATAACTTTCTTTAGCTTATAAAAGTTACAAAAGTTATATTATTATGAATTACAAAGGTTAGGAGAAGTTATATCTCCTCAAAACAGGAAGTTTATGATGGCGTTTATGTTGAATTTGGCAGGTTGTTTTAGTTTTTATTTTATGTGTTGCGTTAACAGGGATTGTAAGAACAGAGGGAGGTCCTTTCTAAGAGGCTTTGTAGAAAGGAGTATTCTTAGGTTAAGTTTTAATGAGGCTCTGAAACCTCTGATGGGGGAATTTGTCGTTTCTGTCGTGAGGGCTAGTTCGTAAAACTATTTATTTTCTATGAATTTAATAGATGAACTTATTTTAATCCTAGGAAGCCTGTTTGGAGCCATCGTTTTCCATCTTTTATTCATATCTCGGTCCATGAAATTTAGAAAAAATATATTTGTAGAAATCCATTTATCAAAAATAATATTGTCATAATGGATTTTTGGAATTTTCAGTTTCCCTGCAACTTTTTTTTGTTGACTGACTCCAAGGGTCGTTCTCTTAGGAAGGTATGATGTCCTCTAAATTCCTTCAAATTTAAAGTTAAAAGTTTAATTTTTCCAAAATAAAAGCAATTTATTCTACAATAAACTCAAAAAACTTTAATATAAGAAATTTAAAAGTTTTTAGAAATAAAGTTTATACATTTTATTTATATCTTAGTTCATAAAATTAAGAAAAAATATATTCGTTAGAAATATATTTACCAGTAATTAAATTGGGAAAATTTTTAGTTTTCCTGCCATTATTTTTTTCTTTTGGTTGGGGGCTCCCAGAGACCTTCCCCTAGAAAGTTATGTTCTTCCCTAAATACCTTTATTTTTAAATTAAAGAATTACATGTTTCTAAAATAAAAGGAATTTATTTTACAATCAACACAAAAAAAGCCGTAATATTAGAAACGCGAGGGTCTTCCCCTGGTCTAGTGGCTAAAGCATTAGATTCTCATGAGGGAAATGCTTGGTTGGAGTCCCACCGGCGGATGGAATTTTCTCATCTCACGGCTCCTTGGGAAAATTCCCCGTTGCACTAGGATGTCGGCGCTAATGGCCGAGAAGTTGATTGAAAGTCAGAAACGTGAATGTTTTAAAATTACATTTCCTTATTGAATGAATGAATGAATGAATGTAAATTTATTATTTCATACGTACATATATATATATATATACACTCCTCGTCAAAAAAAACGCAACACCCTAAAATTTATTGATTTCACAAGTTTTTAATTGAAATAAAAAATATTAAGTTGATGTTTCTTATCAGACAAATACATAGGAGGAGAAAAACAACAATTTCATTTGAATTCCAGCACTTCTTCTTATCTTTAATCCTATTGTTTATAAACAGCACTAATTCCATAGTCATTCTTATCGACTTAGCGATGCAAAAAAAAAATTACTAGGGCTCGGCATCAGTGTTAATTTCATCAAGTACGCATTATTTTAGAATTAGTAAGTAATTATGGCACGGTTAGATAGAGATGACACAATTAGGGCAGTGCAGATGCACCAAGAAGGCCGTAGCACACGTTACATTGCTAATCGACTTGGGGTCCACTTTTCAACTGTCGCACGGGCCTTGAAACGATTCAGAGAGACAGGAGGATACACAAGAAGACCTGGATCGGGCCGACCACGGGTCACATCAGCGGAAGACGACCGTTTTATCCGGCTCCAGACTCTCAGAAATCGGCTAATAACAGCAAACGACTTAAGAAACTTGGTCGCTGGTGTCCGAAACTTACATGTTTCGGTATCAACAGTTACGAGACGAGTGAGGAATACTGGACTGAGGGCACGAAGGCCCATGGTTGGACCACTTCTCTCCAGAGAACACCGAAGAGCCCGCCTTAGGTTTGCCCAGGAGCACCGAGATTGGACTGTCGATGACTGGAGACGAGTCCTGTTTACCGATGAGCCCAGAGTGGCGCTAAACTCTCCTGACGGACGCAGAAGAGTGTGGAGGAGGCCAGGTGAGCGATACAGCCATTGTTGTATAGTTGGAAGGGAGCCTTATGGTGGAGGCTCCGTGATGTTCTGGGGTGGCATCTCATGAGAAGCTCGCACGGAGTTAGTTTCGATTCGCGGGGGCCCTTTGACTGCACAAAGATAGGTGGCAGACATTTTGGAGGACCATGTCATGCCATATATGCCATTTATTGGTGAAAATGCATTTCTTATGCATGATAATGCAAGGCCACATGTTGCCCGTATTGTTAGGGACTACCTAAACGAAGTCAATATCGACACATTGCCGTGGCCAGCGCGGAGTCCTGACCTAAATTGCATAGAACATTTATGGGACAGACTAAAAAGAAGCGTTGGAGCCAGGGAACCAGCACCATTCAACCTCAGGGAGCTTGAGGCTGCCGTTTTGGAAGAGTGGGAAAGATTACCTCAGGAGGCCATCCAGGACTTGATCAGGAGCATGCCCACACGTATGGAGGCTGTCGTTCGAGCAAGAGGTGGCAACACTGGTTATTAGTGTAAGAATAGTCAATTTAATTTTAAAAAAGTTAAAATTTTTTTTCTTCATTTTTAGGATACATTTTTATTTTTTGTTTGTAATTAAAGGAATTAATTTTTTTTTTCTGAAATACACTTTTTATTACTCCTATGTACTTGTATTATAAGACACAATAAGGTATGATTCTCTGCTTCAGTAAAAACCCAGTGAAATTAATAAATTTTAGGGTGTTGCGTTTATTTTGACGAGGAGTTTATATATATATATATATATATATATATATATATATATATATACAAATATAAAAGAAAATAATAAAACAATTTACTTAGGCTTGGACATTGTTCATCAGCCAGAGTGCATACCTATATACATAACTTAATTTCATAAAATAACAAGATACATTTTGCAAGTTATGGATACCACTTAAGAAGGCTATGGATAAAAGAAGAAAAACAAAAATTAAAATAAATAATTAAACATAAAATGAAATAATAATTAATAAATACAGTTATAATAAAATAGACTGAGAGAAAAAAAAAGTATATATATATATATATATATATATATATATATATATATATATATATATATATATATATATATATAATTAAAATAAACAACTTATGAAATATAAATCAATAATTAAATTGAAAAATTAAAAACTATCGATAGATTTTCCTTATCATATTCACATCTTAGTCCATAAATCTTATAAAAGTCCGTCACGCAGGAGCTGCATAACTAAGCACTTTCCTCAGAATTTGGGTAGTGTAGATTGCTTTCCAGAACAATTTGCTTAAAATATCCTACATAAATAAAATAAAAACATGAATAGTTCTCTTTTAATTTTGTAATGAGTAACTGATCAATTAATAATTTGCTTCCAGAGTTATGTTTACACATGGTACCTATTACACTTCGTAATAAATACAAAAAACCTCATATTATCGTATTTTGATCTAACGCAGGAACAGGATACAGTCACTCTAGTGGTAGAAAGCGCTCCTTGCGGCGGCTTTGTGAACCTACGTCTGACGGGCTTTTCTATTGAAATATATTACAAATTAAACCCCCGCTTTCCGATTGACCGATTCAGCTCATTTCTACAACACTTCTTTCTCATGAGTTACCCACGACGTATACCGCGTTTCGTTACAATACAGCAGAAATTACGACCGGTATGAGTATATTAAGAATTTGGGTCAGGAGTAAACCCCCCCTTCTAATGAACCGATTTAGTTTATCTTTACAACACATATTTACCTGTAGATTACCACTACGAATACCGAGTTTCGTCGAAATATACCAAAAATCACTGCTGGTAGTGGCGAATTGGTATTGTGGGTCCGGAGTAAACCCCCCCCCCCTCCTAATGAACCGATTTAGTTTATTTTTACAACAGTTATTTACCTGTGGATTACCACTACGAATACCGAGTTCCGTTGAAATATACCAAAAATCATTGCTGGTAGTGGCGAATTGGTATTGTGGGTCCGGAGTAAACCCCCCCCTCCTAATGAACCGATTTAGTTTATTTTTACAACAGTTATTTACCTGTAGATTTCCACTACGAATACCGAGTTCCGTTGAAATATACCAAAAATCATTGCTGGTAGTGGCGAATTGGTATTGTGGGTCCGGAGTAAACCCCCCCTCCTAATGAACCGATTTAGTTCATTTTTACAACAGTTATTTACCTGTGGATTACCACTACGAATACCGAGTTCCGTTGAAATATACCAAAAATCACGGCTGGTAGTGGCGACTTGGTATTGTGGGTCCGGAGTAAACCCCCCCTTCTAACGAACTGATTTAGTTCATTTTTATATCTCACTTTTCTCTCTATATTACCACTACGAATACCAAGTTTCGTTGAAATATAACAAATATTACGGCTGACATAGTCAAATTAGTGTTTTGGGTTCGGGGTAAACCCCCCCTTCCGGTGGACCGACTTTGGTGGTTAACGAACTCGTTCAATCGTTTGCTAATTGAATGCTATACCAAGTTTCGTGACGAAAAAAACAAAAACTCTGGCCGCTATCTTGTTAGCAGACACATATACATATATATATATATATATATATATATATATACATATATATATATATGCATATATATATAAATATATATATATATATATATATATATATATATATATATATATATACATATATATATATATATATATATATATATATTATACATATATATATATATATATATATATATATATATATATATATATATATATATATATATAGATATATATAAATTTTAACGGGGGTCATTTTCGGTGTCTACTAGGTAGGATCGATAAAGATTTGAAGAAATTTTTCAAAAATTCCGTCATGAGTCCAACCTCAATAGCTACTTTCCTTCGGAGGAAAGTGCTAAAAATTAGGAAAAAAAAGTCTGTTCTTCAGAAGTACATTTACCAATTATAAAATAGGGATTAACGATTTTTAGTTGTTTTTTTTTTTTTTGGCTGTAAATTATGTATTTAAATTTGGTAAAAAATTCACGACGAATAATTTTTTACCAGATTACCAGAATATATGAAATTGTGGCTTTCCAACGAATATTAAACCTCCCGCACCCCAAACACCATCGTCCCTCCCACGAGTGAAACACTAATATTTTTCTTAGTAATTGGATTGCTGGGGCTTTTGAAAACATACAGGGGATAATCCTCTCTCTGTAGAAAAGTTGAAAGCATATACACTAATTATAACCGCTAATTTATTATGAAGGGACATTTATGTTTTTATAATTATCTTTATTATCCAATGTATGTTTAAGGAAAACTACAGTTCTCTTTAAAAACCCTAAATAGCTCAAATACATCCGGGTTTTCATATTAATATAAATATAATTTTTAAAAAAGACATATGGTATTGTTCAATATTCTCGGCAATAATATTGTGTTTTTTTTTTTTATTTAAGTCTAATTTCCTTTTTAAAAAATCGGCTTTAAAAAAATGAACCTATCTCTATTTTTCTCTGCGCTTACAGTAGCTCTTGTCACAACCCCCTAAAAATATATATATATATATATATATATATATATATATATATATATATATATATATATTTTATTGATAATTTACAGTCAGTGCAAATATGTACAAAAAGTACATTTGTTCATACAATAGCAACACACTGGATGAGATGGGGGGGGGGAGAAGGCAGACGTTACTGCTACTCCCAATGACTGTTATGGTTTTATAGGAGGATTATTAGGAATAACATTGGAAGAGAGGGATCTGCCAAGAGGATTGGGGTGGGCTGGGAGTTTAGAGAAAAAATTCAGGAATCGGGATTTGGCTAAGGGAATATCTCCTAAAAATATAAATAGTTTATTTTTTGTTTCCCCACTCAAGTAACTCTCCATAAAGGTCATTTATTTTTGTTGTATTGAAATTAAAGTAAAATAGATTGTAAAAGTAAAAATTAATTTATTTTGTTTTAAATGTGTTCTTTTCTGTTTTACATTGTTTTAGGGTGATTCAAATATATATATATATATATATATATATATATATATATATATATATATATATATATATATATATAACATTATAATGATTTTATGATTTTTGACGGACGTCTTAATAAAATATTAAGAATTGTTCACCATTTTCGAAATCTCTAAAATTTCTGAATAATCCTACGTGCATTACTAGATTTTACCTTCTACTTTCAAAATAATTTCAGTTTTTTGTTGTAGATTAAAAGGTGCCACCTGCCAACTATCGCCCTTGAAAAAAGAAGGTATCCGTTCGTCAGATAAACTCCGCCGTTTTTTTTTTTCGAAGAATTATAACTTTTTTTTTGGATACTTTAACACTACATATAAAACTAATAAAATAAAATAAATAAATACAAAACATATAAAATAAAGAATTTAATAATTTTGATTTATTTTTTATTGATAAATTGGAGAAAATGGCTTTGATTTTGATTACAGTTGCCCGTGAATGACCTGGCAGCCTTGTAATGTGTATTTACTACGAGTGAATTGTTTTGAAAATGTCTAGTAGCTAGTGTCTGTAGTGTGCTCATAAGTCTGCTAGTGTCTGTAGTATGCTCCTAAGTCTGCTAGTGTCTGTAGTATGCTCATAAGTCTGCTAGTGTCTGTAGTATGCTCATAAGTCTGCTAGTGTCTGTAGTATGCTCATAAGTCTGCTAGTGTCTGTAGTATGCTCATAAGTCTGCTAGTGTCTGTAGTATGCTCATAAACTACATGTGTGTGTGTCTGCTAGTGTCTGTAGTATGCTCATAAACTACATGTGTGACTGTCTGCTAGTGTCTGTAGTATGCTCATAAGTCTGCTAGTGTCTGTAGTATGCTCATAAACTACATGTGTGTGTGTGTCTGCTAGTGTCTGTAGTATGCTCATAAACTACATGTGTGTGTGTCTGCTAGTGTCTGTAGTATGCTCATAAACTACATGTGTGTCTGTCTGCTAGTGTCTGTAGTATGCTCATAAGTCTGCTAGTGTCTGTAGTATGCTCATAAGTCTGCTAGTGTCTGTAGTATGCTCATAAGTCTGCTAGTGTCTGTAGTATGCTCATAAGTCTGCTAGTGTCTGTAGTATGCTCATAAGTCTGCTAGTGTCTGTAGTATGCTCATAATCTACATGTGTGTCTGTCTGCTAGTGTCTGTAGTATTCTCATAAACTACATGTGTGTCTGTCTGCTAGTGTCTGTAGTATGCTCATAAACTACATGTGTGTCTGTCTGCTAGTGTCTGTAGTATGCTCATAAGTCTGCTAGTGTCTGTAGTATGCTCATAAGTCTGCTAGTGTCTGTAGTATGCTCATAAGTCTGCTAGTGTCTGTAGTATGCTCATAAGTCTGCCATTGTCTGTAGTATGCTCATAAGTCTGCTAGTGTCTGTAGTATGCTCATAAACTACATGTGTGTCTGTCTGCTAGTGTCTGTAGTATGCTCATAAACTACATGTGTGTCAGTCTGCTAGTGTCTGTAGTATGCTCATAAGTCTGCTAGTGTCTGTAGTATGCTCATAAGTCTGCTAGTGTCTGTAGTATGCTCATAAGTCTGCTAGTGTCTGTAGTATGCTCATAAGTCTGCTAGTGTCTGTAGTATGCTCATAAGTCTGCTAGTGTCTGTAGTATGCTCATAAGCTACATGTGTGTCTGTCTGCTAGTGTCTGTAGTGTGCTCATAAGTCTGCTAGTGTCTGTAGTATGCTCCTAAGTCTGCTAGTGTCTGTAGTATGCTCATAAGTCTGCTAGTGTCTGTAGTATGCTCATAAGTCTGCTAGTGTCTGTAGTATGCTCATAAGTCTGCTAGTGTCTGTAGTATGCTCATAAGTCTGCTAGTGTCTGTAGTATGCTCATGAACTACAAGTGTGTCTGTCTGCTAGTGTCTGTAGTATGCTCATAAACTACATGTGTGTCTGTCTGCTAGTGTCTGTAGTATGCTCATAAACTACATGTGTGTCTGTCTGCTAGTGTCTGTAGTGTGCTCATAAACTACATGTCTGTCTGTCTGCTAGTGTCTGTAGTGTGCTCATAAACTACATGTGTGTCTGGCTGCTAGTGTCTGTAGTGTGCTCATAAACTACATGTGTGTCTGTCTGCTAGTGTCTGTAGTATGCTCATAAACTAAATGTGTGTCTGTCTGCTAGTGTCTGTAGTATGCTCATAAGTCTGCTAGTGTCTGTAGTATGCTCATAAGTCTGCTAGTGTCTGTAGTATGCTCATAAGTCTGCTAGTGTCTTTAGTATGCTCATAAGTCTGCTATTGTCTGTAGTATGCTCATAAGTCTGCTAGTGTCTGTAGTATGCTCATAAACTACATGTGTGTCTGTCTGCTAGTGTCTGTAGTATGCTCATAAACTACATGTGTGTCTGTCTGCTAGTGTCTGTAGTATGCTCATAAGTCTGCTAGTGTCTGTAGTATGCTCATAAGTCTGCTAGTGTCTGTAGTATGCTCATAAGTCTGCTAGTGTCTGTAGCATGCTCATAAGTCTGCTAGTGTCTGTAGTATGCTCATAAGTCTGCTAGTGTCTGTAGTATGCTCATAAGTCTGCTAGTGTCTGTAGTATGCTCATAAGCTACATGTGTGTCTGTCTGCTAGTGTCTGTAGTGTGCTCATAAGTCTGCTAGTGTCTGTAGTATGCTCCTAAGTCTGCTAGTGTCTGTAGTATGCTCATAAGTCTGCTAGTGTCTGTAGTATGCTCATAAGTCTGCTAGTGTCTGTAGTATGCTCATAAGTCTGCTAGTGTCTGTAGTATGCTCATAAGTCTGCTAGTGTCTGTAGTATGCTCATAAACTACAAGTGTGTCTGTCTGCTAGTGTCTGTAGTATGCTCATAAACTACAAGTGTGTCTGTCTGCTAGTGTCTGTACTATGCTCATAAACTACATGTGTGTCTGTCTGCTAGTGTCTGTAGTATGCTCATAAACTACATGTGTGTCTGTCTGCTAGTGTCTGTAGTGTGCTCATAAACTACATGTGTGTCTGTCTGCTAGTGTCTGTAGTGTGCTCATAAACTACATGTGTGTCTGTCTGCTAGTGTCTGTAGTGTGCTCATAAACTACATGTGTGTCTGTCTGCTAGTGTCTGTAGTGTGCTCATAAGTCTGTGAAAATAATAACATCTTATGTTCCTGTCCTTGGTTTGTTTTTCAGGGAAGACAGACGAGATTAAATGTTTATAAATTATTAATAATAAACAATTGATTGTAAATACCCACTATTACAGACTGGTCATAATCCTACAGGAATTCACGCCGAAAGGAAGTGATCCTTGCGAGGCTAAGAATCGGCCACACACACATAACCTATGAGTCACCATAACCTGATGACAACGACTGACAAACCTTGTATGTGTAAACATTGTAACGCAGACCTTACTGTCAAACATGTATTAACTGACTGTCGGTTACGGATTAACTTGGACATTCCACATGATCTGACAGATATACTTTCTGAAGGCAGCCAACATATTGATACAATACTGATCTAAATGCAAAACTGTAACATATTCGACAAAATATAGAGTTCACATACAACCTGGGGCAAATGGTCAAATAATCATAACTAGTACAATTTACTTCTTCTTTCAATAATCTCACAACACCACAGAATGATTTATGCTTTACATTTTATTATAATCTTCTATTTTACAACAATTTTTTTTTCTTTCTAATTTATTTTCTATCTATTTATTTTTATACCTATCAGAATTAACATACCTACTCACTTGGATGATTTTTCAGAGTGGCATTGATTGGTGGAGCGCCAACATAGGCTCACACTGAGGGAAATATGCTATTCGCCATAGATGCGGAGCTTCGACAAAAAAAAAAATAAATAAATGATGATTTGATTTGTAAATTTTTTTGTACGTCATTGTAATAGAACTGTGATATGATTAAATTATAGAAATTCAATTATTAGATCTGTTTTGATTTATTTACACCCTAAATAAACATTGATAACTTAATCCTTCAACATATTTAAGAATTATTATCTAAATAATGTTCCACTTGCTACCAGGGAGTAACAGCTGTTGCTTCAAGTGGTTAAACCCCCCAAAGGTGTACTACAGTGAAAGGGTAGAGTGGGGGGGGGTTGATCCGACCAGGTATCCCCATTAGTTTAATAGTGGATTGAGAGGGTAAGGATTGAACAGGTGATTAACAATCAAAGCACTGTAGTCTATATCAAGCCTGGAGTTATCCAGCCTGGAGGTACTCGAGTTTCTGACTGTTGCAATTCGAAAGATGAATAATAATGACATGCATAAAACATATTTTAAATCATAAAAATAATTTACGATGGACTTTAGCATGGACCATGAATTGGTCAGGATTCAATTGGACAAAAACATTATGGGAAAGTGGACCGAAAATGCGGCACCAAAGTAACGTGCTCTTTCAAACGCGCCGCTAACGGCTTCAGGTGTTTTTCTCTTCTCCGCGCCATATTCGGTGAGTCTGCTCTCTTCCGAGCCACATTCGGCGAGTCTGCTCTTCTCCGGGTTACTTTCGGTGGGTCTGCTCTCTTCCGAGCCACTTTCGGTGAGTCTGCTCTCTTCCAAGCCACTTTCGGTGAGTCTGCTCTCCTCCGAGTTGCTTTCGGTGAGTCTGCTCTCTTCCGAGCCACTTTCGGTGAGCCTGCACACTTCCGAGCCATTTCCGCTACGCCCGAGCCTGCCATAACTGATACTTGCCCCAGACGTTATGACTGATTAGATAACACTTTTATGGACGAAAATGCGCTCCTTCCAGGGCTTTCTTAATCCGAGGGAGCAAAACGAAAGCTGCTGGGGTTGACCTGCCTAGGAGAGGTCGGCCAGGTTCATTTGGTCTTTGGCCAGATATTGTCAGGCTCGTTACGCGTAGGGTAGGGCGCGTTGTTGGGATGGCGTTGTCAAGAAGTAGAGATGTCGTTATTCCATAGCTTGGAGAGCACTCAGATCAGTTTCTCAATAAAGCTTTGCATTCTGTCCTCCTCCCCCAAGTGGCCCGATCCCATTCCGACCAATAGGAACGGCTCGGCTTTAATTCAGCACCCTGTACTTTAAGACGTTAAGGGTCGACACCCATAGCTCCCTCCCCTAAAAAACGTAATAAAAAAATAAAAAATGGAAATAGCAATACATAGCATAGTACAATAATCTAGTGTAAATGTGACTTGCTGAGGAGTCTGCGTGTCGACGGAGTTCCTGCGTGGCGAATATCTGTGGTGCTTTAGATATCTCCTATTCTTTTCGTCAAGTTATATTTAATTATTTACAAGCCATTATATTTTTTCCGCTTTATTTATTTACCCGAAAAAAAAGTTTAACCACTAATTTTGTGTACTTTTCATTATTTATTTTCGCCGCCATTTTCCTTCATGGTTCTAATGGTTAGGGGGAAATGTAATGCATTAAATTCCACCTTCCTTCCCCCCTCCCCTTCCCCCACCCTTTGACCCGTGACGTCAGCCCCAATTAGCCTGTCTGCTAGAGACAGCATATTCCCAGAAGGAAATTGCACCGTGTCTTTGCCTTTGATCGCTAGGGATTGCCAGCGAATGCCAAGTGCCTTCTTCGCCTTCCTAACCCTCCTCCTCCCCCCCCCCGCTCAATCAGAACGGGAGTCGCGCAAGGGCCTATTTCAAGACCTCTCATTTTTCCTATTTTCTACATACTACGGGCTTTTCTCGGCTAAATTACTTCCCTATTCCGGATCAAACATTTTACAACCATTATTGAACAAACCTACGTTCCACGGATGAGATTATCAACCTTTATTTTTCTCTTTTCTTTTCTTTAAAGTTTTAAAACGTTATATCATTTTATGTGTAAGTTTTTAAAATTTAATTAGAGTTACTTAAACACTACTTCAAACAATGATGCTGATGCTGTTAAGGAAACCTTATTTGAAATCTGTACAGGTTAACAGTACAATGATCAAGTTTGTTGATCCAGATATTATGTACAAGTTGACAAAACTGGCAAAAGTAAAATAAAATAAAAAAAATACAAAATTTGGAAGAAGCCAACCATTGTTGGCACTTCCAGAGGTGTCTTAATAAATATTTTATTGATCATGAAAAGATCAGGCAAGTAAATTGTCTCGGGGCCACTGTCTCTTAAGCCGCCTGGGAGGATTGTCTGGATGGTATTGGGAAGATAAGGATTGACCTACGGGATTAGGATGGTAAGACAATTTGGAGTGGAACGTTTGTTAAGGAAACCAAAACTTTTTTTTTTACTTTACCCTCTGGCCGTGTGCAAAAATTATCAACTTTCATTTAACAAATCAAAGCTAATTTCCTTGAATTTTTAATTCCTTTTGAGAACAAAATTGTCATTTTTTCCCAATTATTATTAATATGTGTTAAAAAATAGAACCTACATATTTTGTAGGAATCAATGGTTTAAATGGTTTTCGTTGAATTAAGACTATTGAATAAAACAAATATAGCAATAAATGAATTATTATTAACTATAATTATTATTTACTTAGATAAATGTTAATAATGATTATATTCATTACTATAAAGAATTTATATATATATATATACATATATAATTATTTATTATAATCAAACATTAAAAACAAATATTTTACTATTATGAGGAAACATTGTGGATATTAAAATATTGCTTAAACCAGATCAAATATTATAACAAATAGTCATTATTGTTTACAAAATGACAAAGCGACATATTATCAAAAACATTTGGAAATAACCACTGAAATAGAACAAAAAAAAACTATTCAACTAACTTGATTGGTTAATATTTGTGAATTTACTGATTGGAATTCCTTGTCAATTTTGAACTTGAGGAATTAAAATATATATAATAAACGCTGGATATAACTTAAACTGATAAAACTACGTTTGGTTATATTTTGTTTCTAAGAATGATATTTCGTTAAACGATTTTGAACACTGCCTTGATGATAGTAAAGATTTAAAATCAGGGACGTGGTTATCTTTAAAAAATAATGGTCAATAAAAACCTCTTCTCTAGTATAAATGCAATTTTAAAAAATAAAAAAATAGCGCAAGTCGTCCTCTCTTGTAACACAAAATTAATTCTTTTCCCTCAGGAAAATAAATCAAAGAAAATATTCTTGCAAACAAATATATTCGGGTGAACAAAAAGTGCAAAATAAAGAGAAATCTCTTGGAAAATAAAGATCCATCCGACGAACAAATACATATAGAATGAATGTGAAATACTCACTCTCCAAACTGCAGTTAAAACTCAACGGTAGGACTCACCTGAAAAACATATAGATTACTTAGTGAGCAATATAAATTCTTTATTTACAGACAAACCAAGCATCAAAAGAAGACTGAGAAAGACTTATAAAAATGGTGAGAAAAATCCCCGAGCTCTCCTGCCACACCATTTGACTATTTCTTGTAGGGTTATGTTCAGAGAGCTGTCCCACATCTACCAATAACTCTGAACGATCTACGGAACCGTAATATTGCTGCAGCACACTCAGAAACAGTAGAAACACTTTCTTGTGCGTGGGACCAGTTTGGGTACCGCATAGATGCTAGCTGTAAATGAAAAGTTTATTCTTTTTCCGGGACACAAGTCTCGGAATAAGAATGAACACAAGTCCCGGAATAGGAATAATTTTGAAATTACAAAATAATTGTGAATTTTAACATAAAAACTTATAAATGCTATCAGTGTATAATGTACAGCTTCAATATAGATTATGGATTGAGTAAAACTTGGAGGGATAGAAGGTGGTGGAAGAGTCGGGATTTAAAGGTTTCTAGGTTGGTAGAATGGCGGACAAAAAGAGGCTAGGAATTCCATAGAGAGGTGGCACGGGTGACGAATGATTTTTCGAATGTTGCTTTTTTTTTCCATCGAACAGCGAATATTGCTGTTCGGTGGGAAGGAATATAAAGATCGGAAGGACGAGATCGGGTGTTACGGGAGTGTGTGGAGATGTAATGTCTGGACAGGTGACCACTGGCGACCAATGAGAAGCTGTGAGGGCTTCCTAGCCTACCTTTAGTAGCGACACCCATCCGCTACAAGTGAACCGAGAATTTAAATTTAAGAAGTTTAAAAATATAAGAAAGTCTACGGGATTGAATTACTTCGTAAAGGACTGTATAATGTATCGGGAAAAAAACGTTGAAACTTCCTATTTTCACGGGTATAAAGTTTGTTCATTTTGGATTCGAACATCAATATATACAAATATTCTAAAATAGATCCATAATTTGCCATAATTATGTATTATTATATAAATGAATAATGATGTTGAAACCCCTTAATTATTTTCGTGACTATTCACGTGTTACGTTGATTTTATTTATATTACACAACCCACTTACTATAAATTTTATTGAGTATACTGGCAGCTAATAATGAAAGAGATTTTATTATTTATGTAAACAAAAAAGCGTCTGAGATATTACTGAAAGCTAACTAAATGCAGTATAACTAAATTATCTGTTACTATAAATATTTAAGATTAATACCACATATTTTATTAAATAAACATTGTTTTCACACACACACACATATATATATACATATATATATATGTGTGTGTGTGTGTGTGAAAACAATGTTTATTTAATAAAATATGTGGTATTAATCTTAAATATTTATAGTAACAGATAATTTATTTATACTGCATTTAGCTTTCAGTAATGTTGTAGAAGGCCAATCTGAGTGGTAGCTAATCTCTTTGAGCAAGAGCATTCTCATAAAACCAATAATAGGCTATTTTTTAAAAAAATATTCGTTTTTTAGCGCGGTTACTCCCTATCTCCATAGGGAGAACCCGCTTATGAGGTTGACCTCATGACGCAATCCGGAAGTGCCGACTAGAAACTTTCACGTTTCAGACCCTATAGATCACGAAAATATAAGTGGCTTAAATTTGTATATATATATATATATATATATATATATATATATATATATATATATATATATATATATGTATATATTTATATATATGCTTGTCTTTTCGCGCTCTAGCAAGCTCAAAAATGGTCCAATTTTAACGAAATTTGGTACAAAAATATGTCGTCTAATTTGAAAGGTCAAGTTCGTTAACCAGCAGAATCCGCCCACTAGAAGATAGTGTTTGGGGCGAAATTCGCGCAAAAAAAATCGTAACGCTTACGTTTTTGTGTTTATATGCTTGCAGGTACTTGTTTTATAGGTTTCTTAACATAAGAAAACGAATGAAACCATTTATAAGGCGATATCTGCAACCTTTCCTGTGAAAAGTGGAATCAATGTTTTTGTAAGTCATTATATTTTTGTGAGTACTTAGAATCGCGGGATTCAATTGAAATATTTTCTACAACTTGGAAATTAATCCCAACTAAGATGATTAAATTTTGGTTATATTTGGAGTTATGGAAGTATGGAAAAAAAAATATTTTGTTAATAGACATGAAAAGTTTTCGGATCTTCATACATTTTTCGTAAATATCTCGATAACGGTTGGGAAACCGTGGTAAGTGGAATGTGGCCATTCGAATGCTTACTAAATTCTCTAAAAAAAGGTTCTGAAGCAATATTGGATGGGGCAACGTCAATCAGAGATATAAGCGCTTAAAACTTAAGAAATGTTTGTTTTGTTGTTTTGAAAGGGTTTTTCTCTTTGTTTATCTCACTTTTTAAATGGTTGTTTCTTGTTTTAAATTGCATTTTTCAGTAAAATTAGTATAGTAGTAAAAAAAGCTAAGAAACGGTGAAAGGTATTGGGAATAATAAGTCTGGAGTGGCTTTGGTAATCAAGATGGCTGTGGCTAATCATGATGACGTAGTTTGTTTTGAATTCTCCTGTCTTATAACCTTCCTCATAGCCTCCAACTGAAGTTATCGTTATTTCTTATTTTATAGAAAGATTTAACCCACGACAGAATGGAATTTTATTCGCCACGAAGCAAATATTTACAGTTGATTATAACAGTAAGACGAATTTGCTAGTAAAACAAGATACTTAAAATGACAACGAATTTTTGGTTGTTAAGAAGAGCCTTGAGTAGTCAAAGAGTGAGTACGTTTTCAGTACATAATTGTATTGACTTATACAGATTAAGAATTATCCACTTCTGGGTAAGTTGGCTACTATCAGTTTCCTGTGATTTGTGATGCTAATTTATTCCATTTCTTCGAGATGTACGTAACCGCGCTGAAAAGACGCAGTTCCTGCGAGTCGGACTTTTTGTTTTTGCTGTTGGAATCATTGGTAGGCTTAGGAGAAAGCTTCTTACCGCCTCAGCGGTCTATTTATTTTAATTAATTAACATATGTTATTCCCACTAATGTATTTGCAGTTACATTTTCTAATGTTCCTTTCAGCCGTAAAGGTTTTAATTGAACCATACTAATATTGTATTTGAGGATAGTTTTGCTAATCCAAAATAGGACCTCTTCTTTGAGTTTGAATCTCTTGACAAAACCGGATGTATTGGCAAACAGAAGTCCTATTACTTCCCAGTACAGTAACAGATAATTTATTTAAACACCATTTAATTAGTGTCGAGTATTAAAGTCAGATGCTTTCTCTTTTACATAAATCATAAAATCTCTTTCATTATTACCTTACAAATTAAATGGTTTTGCTTCCTATTTGATGATTTAATCAAATTTATGTATATCCTTGAAAAATTTAATCATCATATTTCTACTTCAAATAAAACGCTATAAGCATATAATGAATTGCTTTCTATGCTGCCGTCTGTAATACTCGTACGAATAGAGTAATGGCATAATTCAGGGAATGGCCACTTAAAGGGCTCAGTATAAACCATTAAATTATATGTGCATATCGTTATTAACTATACATTAGAGCATTAATTAGTCATTTAATGGATAAAATAATTCGTTGAATATATCTGCTTTTAAAAGAGGAATTTATACAAAATGTACGTCGACATCTGCCAGTTTTACTAATATCATTATTCCTATATGATTCAGGAAAAAGCTATAGTTTTATAACCAAATGGTGAAAAAACTAAAATAAAGTTAAAATAATATTATTGGGCAGGTATAGAGTAATTTTAATGTGGCAATTCCTGCAAGACTGCGCAATTTTTCAACAATTTTTGTTTTTAATTATTTTTACGGAGTCCCTGATGCAAACTTAGCTTACTTCAATTCTTTAAGTTTTTCCAAAGTATATTTTTTTCTCTTGCTGAATTTACACTCGATCCATTGAGGAACATCGCGTCATATAAAAGTGACTTAGCGCGGTAGAGATGACTCCAGATAGCCTCTTCAATTAACCGAACCAACTATTTAGTTAGGATATAAAAAACTACGTATGAACTCAAAACGTAAGCATTACGATTTTTTTCGCGCAAATTTTGCTCGAACACTATGTTCCGGTGTCCGGATTCTGATGGTTAACGAACTTGACCTCTCAAATAAGACTAAAGATTTTTGAACTAAATTTCATCAAAATCGGACCATTTTTGAGCCTTTGATAGAGCGAACAGACAAATATATATGTGTAATTTTCACTCCTTAAAGAGATGATGTAGCCAAAAATACGTGCTTAATATCTTTCAACGTACGACAACAAATCCCAAAACGAAACAAAAATCTCTTACATGGGCACTACCCAAGGTGCCCATGTAAAAAAGAGTCACATTAAAAATATGCACATATACTAATGCACCATTAATTAAGAAATGCCATTCCATTTAAGAATCTGCATCAGAACAAAAAGAGCCCCGTGACTGAATGCCGAGAAATAAATGATCCCCGGTGACCTGGAAAAATATTTTCAAGTAAATTACTTCTATAATGAGTCTCTCGAATTCTCTTCCATTTTATCAACATTTCATTTAAAAATTTTATTATTTTCTTTCTAATTTAGACGGGAAAAATGACTTTCAACACAAATAGTATTTCAGTAGGAGAAATTTTGCTATTGAGTTTGAACTCATGGACCTGTTTTTGGAATATTTTATTCAAATCCAAATTGATCTTATTTATAAGGACGCAAAAATGTCTGTTTATATATATATATATATATATATATATATATATATATATATATATATAATTTTAGAACGATTCCACCCTACCCCGAACATGTTCCTTACTCCATCACCTATGTTCTGATTTACTTGTTTTTTAATAACCCTTGGTTACTAACCTCGGATCAAATTGACCCGAGGCTTCTTTAAAGAATATATATTATATTAATATGATAAATTGGATTATTCTATGTAATCTGTTATTTTTATGTAATCTATTTTTTTTAGTTTCCTTTTGCTGTCCAAATATTAATTTACAGTATTTTTATTAATATTATAGCAATAAATAACTATTGGTTATTGACCCGAGGTTAGTGCGAGTGTAACACAATAATTCGGTAAGTGACCCAAGGTTAGTAGGAGTGTAATGGTGGCTGAGGGAAGAGTGACCCGTGGTTAGTGGGAGTGGTACAAGTCTGCAGCTCTCTTTTCTGATAGAACACTCACTGTAGCTGCACCAGGCAATACACAAACACATAAAACAAGTCCAAAAAAAACTTTAAGAATGTCAAATTTGCTTTAGGGACTGATGAAATGGAATTAGATGGACGCATTGGTTTACTAATTTTCGCGGGAATGTATAAATGTGCTCCTCTAATTATATGGACCTGTGGGGACCCAACGGGCCGAAATATTACCACTGGTAACTGGCATACAAGTGTTGCACTAGCCAACCCTTTATTGGGGAAGAAATTGACTCTAGTTCGGACACTCCGGAAAATAACCCATAGGCCCCCATATAGTTCCTACCCAACAAAGATCGGGAAGTGAGATCGAGATCCAGTTTGTGTTCACTAAAGACTTCACTCTTACTTTGTATTTTACGAAGAAAAGAAAGGCTATTTACTATCCTCACTTCACCCTGAACCGATATTAGATTCTGGAAATAAAAACAAATCAGAGATTATTCTGGCCTATAATGCAACTAAGGGTGGGGTTGATGACCAAATTTGCAGCAATTATAACATAGGAATGAGGACATGTAGGTGGCCTTTGGAGAAAGTGGTATATTTCTCGGCACATGCAATAACACTATGGATCAAATTAGCCATTTTGATGAGGAATGTGCACGCTTATTTTTTTGGGGTGTCTTATGATTCTTAAATATTACAGCCAAAATCGAGTAATTTCCGGAATTAGACGATTCGGGCAAATAGACATTCATAATTGAAGATTTGATATCGGACTGTGTGTCTGAGGACTGAATCAGGGGAAGAGAGAAGGAAGCATGCAGGAGTTCCACATGCCCGGGGAATATATGGGAGGTATTAGCGGAGATGGGAGCCATTCCCGGACTAAAGGAGAACGAATGGAGGGTTTAGGATCTGATGAGATGAGAAGATAACCCAGAAGCTGGCTGGGACAAAGCTAGCTATCAGACGGGAGGTGCTTCCCGGGTCACCCTCTCGTCGGGTTCTGATGTAGTTAAGGGCTGTCCTGGTTACATGAGGGTGTAAGGCGATATGACGGGGAGGTGCTGTGTAGTCAGCGATATTAACAAGTATGAAATGGGGGTATTGAGTTGCACGTTGCTTTTCTGCGCGTTGCAAACTACAGGGTCAATATGGCCCACATCTTCCGTCGCACAGTGGGGCCAAACGACATTTCGTGTATGAAAAAAAGGCCACAGCCTCTAAAGCCTTTACATGAAAGCTCATCAAATTTAGAACAACTCTGTCTGGTCAGATTTCTATTTTTTATTTCCATTTTTTAATAAATTGCGTGTAAATAATTCACGAACCTTTACAATTGAACATAAAATAATATTTCATTTTTCATCTAACTTAATATCAGCGCTATTATCGTTGAAATCAAACATCCAAATCCTGATTAGAAGAACCGACACACATTCATAAAACGTAAATTTATCTTAATTCAACAATGAGATGAATTGAGATAATATAATTTTTGAATGTTTTGAAATTATATTTGGATCTTTTCCAAGTTTAATAAAGATTCGAATGTTTAATTTCAAATATATCAGTGCTCATATTAAGTTAGATAAAAAATGAAAAATTATTTTGTTTAATTGTAAAGGTTCATGAATTATTTACACGTAATTTAATGAACAAGGTAAATGAAAAACAAGAATCTGGCCGGACAATGTTGTTATAAATTTTATTAGCTTTCAATTTTAAAAAATTCCTCGAAATCGGTTAAGGTTTAGAGGCCGTAGCCATTTTTGAAACACGAAATGTCTTTTGGCCCCACTATGCGCCATGGAAAGAAGCAACATTTAATGGATTGATAAATGATGAATGAAGAATCACGTCACGAAGGAGAGGCGTGACTAAAAACGTTCATAAACAAAGAGGATAGTTTATGCTGAATCCCTTTATTTTTACGTTTTCTTATTAATTTGTGAGTCCTGGCAAAGAAAGCGATTCGCCCAAATTGTTTTAGATTATGATTAAAACATATAAATTCTATAAAGACAAAATAAACGTGGATAGTTTTCACCTGTTCACTCATAATAATTGATTTCCTGATTAAAGTCCAATTTCTAAATAACCGATTTGTTCTTCTTTTATGTTTCAACGTAAACCCCTGACTTAGGTATTGCTTTTGCGAAGTTCCTCCCTCCCAATATATATCTACGTATATATATATATATTTGTCTCTTCACTCTCACGCCCGTTAAAAAATAGTCTGATTTTGATGCGATTTGGTGCAAAAACGTTTGTCTAATTTGAAAGGGCAAGTTCGTTAACCAGCAAAATCCGTTTACCGGAACATTTTTTGCTTGGGGGGGGGAGGGTCTCGTGTTTTTTTTAATACTCGTGTTTTTTTTAGTTGAATTTAGAAACGTTGTAACAGAATTGACAGTTCTGAAACTGAATCTCCGTTTTGTTCTATTAAAGTGTTTATGTATAAAACCTAGAAAAAACTGTATTAACCAAAAATAAAGTTCACTCCTAAGCCTGAATGACAATGTATGAATTGCGTCATCGAGTCACTAAAATAAGAAAATGTTTGGAGGCAGGAAAGTGCAGGGTTTGGAGGCAGGAAAGTGCAGGGTTTGGAGGCAGGAAAGTGCAGGGTTTGGAGGCAGGAAAGTGCAGGGTTTGGAGGCAGGAAAGTGCAGGGTTTGGAGGCAGGAAAGTGCAGGGTTTGGAGGCAGAAAAGTGCAGGGTTTGGAGGCAGGAAAGTGCAGGGTTTGGAGGCAGGAAAGTGCAGGGTTTGGACACATTACGTTTGCTCATTGGCTCTGGGTTCGCTTAATAGGTCAACCAAAAGCACCTCAGTAGTAACGGTTACCCTCGTAGGTAAACAAGAAATAACTGTTTGCCACAGCAAAGGGCAAGAAAAAAATATAAGTATAATTCTAAACTGGATCAATATCGAATTAAAATTTGTGAATAAATATGTATTTATAGTGTAGATGGAGATAGTTAGCCGCTGTAGAGATACGAAGACAGGTATAATTGGGATTCGGCTAGGAGAAAAACGTCAGACTTTCAAAAAGAAATCTGTATTTCGGACGTTTCGACTGCAACAATGGCAGCCTTCTTCAGCTAAAAAATATATACAACTTATAAGTAAAGAAAATGTACAAGCAGTAAGTAAAAGACAGGCAGAAATGAGCGGAGTACATATATCAATGCAATAAATTTTAAACAATCTTATTTTTAAAAAACAATGAAAATACGGTAGTTGGAAAGAAAACAGCATGTAGAACTTGTTAGTAAAAACAGTACAAAAAAATGTAAACAGTAAAAAACAACGCACATTTTTTATGTAGTGAAAAACAAAATCTATTTTATAAGTGAATACAATTTATAACAATTAATATATAGATACATACCACTAGAGAATGCCTAGGGGGGAGGGAGGAAGAAGGTCTTCCTAGATAAAATAGATTTTGTTTTTCACTACATAAAAAATGTGCGTTGTTTTTTACTGTTTAAATTTTTTTGTACTGTTTTTACTAACAAGTTCTACATGCTGTTTTCTTTCCAACTACCGTATTTTCATTGTTTTTAGCGCGGTTCCTCCCTCCCCCATAGGGAGGAACCCCGCTTATAAGGTTGATACAATGAAACAATCCGGAAGTGCCGACTAGAAAATTTTGCGTTTCAGAACCCCTAGAGACCGAAAATGATGGTGGTTCAAATTTGTATATATATATATATGTATATATTTATTTATATATATATATATATATATATATATTTGTCTGTTCGCTCTCTAGCTCGAAGACGAATGGTCCGATTTTGATGAAATTTGGTACAAAAATCCGTCGTCCAATTTGAAAGGTCAAGTTCGTTAACCAGCGAAATCCGCCTACCGGAAGATGGCGTTTGGGGCGAAATTCGCGCAAAAAAAATCGTAACGCTTACGTTTTTGAGTTCATAAGCTTCTAAGTACTCGTTTTATATGATTCCTGGGCTAGGAAAACGAATGAAACCATTTTCAAGGCGATAGCTTTAACCGTTTTTGAGAAAATTGGAAAAATATTTTTTGAATACCGTTTTTGGTTTGGGTACTTAGAATCATGGGATTCAGTTGAAACTTTATCTGCATGTTCTACTTTCATTAAAACTAATATGTTGAAAGTTTTGTTACGTTTGGAGTTAAGGAAGGGTTAGAATAAAATATTTTATGAACAGACATGAAAAGTTTTGGGAAGTTCGTATACTTTCATTAATATCTCGAACACGGTTGGGAAATCGTGGTAAGTGGATAGAAACTATTTGAAAGCTTACTAAATTCTCTACAAAAAAGATTCTAAAACTATTTTTGATTAGGTTATGTCAATCGGAGAAATAAGTGCTTAAAACTTCAAATACGTCTGTTTTGTTCTTATGAACGGGTTTTTGTCGTTCTTGTTGTAATTTTTGTCTCTTTCCCTTCGTTTTTTATTGCTTTTTAGTTTTGTAATTTCTTATGTTGCGAAAATTTTGTGTGTAAAACAGGATATGAAAAATGAGGCCAATTTTCTGTTGCTAGAAATAATATAAATTTTGGGAACTTTCTTTAATATCTCGAAAACTGTTGAGAATTTTGGTAAACGGAAGAATACCATTAGAAAGCTTATTAAATGCTCTACATAAAAGGTTCTAATGAAAGTTTTGATTAGGCGATGTCAATCGGAGAAATAAGAGCTTAAAGCTTTAAAGTAATTGATTTCGCTTATTCAAAGTGTTCTTTTCGCCTGTATTTTATTCCTTGTTATTTTTTAATTGCTTATAGTTGGATAATGTATTCGAAAATAAAACAGGTTAAGTAAAATAACAAAAACAATTTATTGTTAGAAATATAGATTTCCAAGATTCCAAGACCTTGCAACTAGCGGGACGGTTTCTTGTGTTGCCGACCCTTCCAGGTCAGATTGTAAATCCTACCTTTCAAGACTGGTGGAACCAAAATATAACTGTCAGGGTTCGGTCACTGCTACTTAATAAAACTACATTTTATCGTAAAAATGGTTTTATTGTGCCGACGTTTCGGCTTGAACTTCAAGCCTTCATCAGGGCTGTAAATACAAGTAGGACATATTTAACACTAATATATGCACATATCTATGTAAATATATATATATATATATATATATATATATATATACATATATAATATATATATATTTATATATATGCATATACACATACACATATACACGCACACATATGTACATATATATGCCCACATACCTACACATATGGGGTATGTATTATTAAGTAGCAGTGACCTAACCCGGACAATCCCTACCTTGCATCATCAACGGTCAACGATCTCCTCTCAACAAAATAATAACTGCTTCTATTTTAATCTTTCGAAATTAGACTAGGGATAAGAACGGAACCGCGCTAAGATGAGGCAGTTCCTGCGAGTCGGACTTTTTTTTAAAAATAAGATTGTTTAAAATTTATTGCATTGATATATATACTCCGCTCATTTCTGCCTGTCTTTTACTTACTGCTTGTACATTTTCTTTACTTATAAGTTGTATATATTTTTTAGCTGAAGAAGGCTGCCATTGTTGCAGTCGAAACGTCCAAAATACAGATTTCTTTTTGAAAGTCTGACGTTTTTCTCCTAGCCGAATCCCAACTATACCTGTCTTCAAATATGTATTTATTCATGCTGAGTTCCGTGACAGATAGATTCATTAGAACGGCAGAATCAAAGCCAATCTAAGTGGTAGTTAGTTGTTTATAAAATTAAAAAAGTTAACAAAAAGTACTGTAAAGATAATTACATACAATAAAAATACAATAAAATAAAATATATTCATTAAAAATTACATATTATTATACTTCCGCGCAAATCTAAAATGTGTTAGAACTGTTTGAATGTACGGACTACCTTCTGTCAGTAAGTCATTTAAGTTGTCAGAAATTGTTAAGTGGCTTTGTTGTCTACTGTGAGTTAGTATATGTTTAACAGTTAATGTTCTGTTGGATTGTCTACAAGTTGGTCTTTCTTTTCTGTCCAGTAAGTATGAATGGGTAAGTTGAGTGTGGCCTATCCGAAGTCTCGCTAAATTTACTTCGTCTTGTCCAGTGGTGAATAAAATTCATCTACTATATATTTGACAAGTACCACTCACTGACCTATCATCGCCCAGCCCAAACCACTCGAATTTTGAAATTTTGCATGGACACTCTCCTTAGGATGTAAACACTAGATAAGAAAGGATTTTTTGATATTCGAATTTATAAGTATTTTTAGAGGGGTTTGAATCTTAATTTGGTTAGAGAGCAGCAAGCGTAGCTAGGACAACAGGTCAGCTGTTAGCGTAAAGTATTTATTTCATAATATTATTTCTATTTGAGCTTCATTTCAACTATGATGGCAGACCTTGAATTACAAGAAATAAACTGTGATTTTGTCCTTCATAGAGTTTATCCTGTACCTAATGATGGTGTATCGGAGGTAATAATATCCCGAACCCTTAAACTCTTGTTACTGGTAACCTATAGATAACGGGATATCACTAGGTTTTCTGTTTCTTGACACTGGTCCGGAGCGCCCCCATGTCAAGAAACGTTATACTTTGATTACTTATCAATTGATGTATAACATATAGTATGACGGGAACCGTGCTGTAATAAACTGCACAAAATTATGTACATAGTGGCGTTAATTTTGATATTACATTATTTAACATAATAAAATAACTACTTTTCTGCGCAGCACGGGCATATACTGAATGTATTGTTTTCTAACGATATATTTTGTGCAGTAAATGGATAAAATACACAATATAATAGATACTTTTAGGTGACTTGCTGAGATATGCTGTAACAGGGGAATGTTTCGTGTGAAACAGCTATTCGTGTGAGAATCGCGTGGAAGCCATTACGTCTACAGGTTTACGGTGAAAAGCACGGAGTAACATCTTACTTTCTTATTTGTATTAAAAAGATGTCTCTAAAGACATCTTGAAGATTATTAAATGCATTATATTATCACGGAAAGCGTGTCGTGAGTTCAAATTGGACTGGGATTTTGCATTATTTTCATAAAAACGTGGGATAAAAAGATACATGAAAAGCATAAAACCACAGGATAAATTATAACTAATGAAAAAATTATTAAACTAAATAATTTACAGTTGACAAATATAAACACAATACACAAATATTTAACTTTTAGTTACGATTTCTAATTGTTTTTAGTTTTATAGTGTGTACTTATTGTCACCTAGTGAAAATAAAGGAAAATATATTGCCTGAAAAGTTTTTTTTCTTTCATTTATAGTAGGAAAATTAAAGTTTTTTTTTTTTTTTTTCAAGACCATCTAAATTAGCTAAAGATAAAATTGTAAATGAGAGCCAGGCCAAAGGAAATATTATTTATTTATTTTAAATGTTTTCTTACATTATTATTAACTAAAAATTTTGGGACGGGTTATCTATAGGTTACCACCCTTTTCTAGCCGGGATTGGGCTGATGCCTTTTCTTTTTTCTAAAGAAAAGCCTCCACCCCATAGTGGGAATCGAACCCACGACCTTTGGCACGGAGTGTTAACTTCTCACGCCTTAACACTGGCGGCACCCGGGCCTCAAATGTTAAAGAATGTGAATAAAATTTTTCAGGAGTCACCAAAGAATAGCGGAGGTAAGTTTTCTGACAATAAAGAAAGGAATTATCAGAAAGAATTGAAAAGTACCAGTGTAATGGAAAAGTGTCCCGCAAATAAATGAAAAAAAAAATAATAATATAAAAAAATTCTATAAACAAATATTTTTTTATTTATTTAATTTTAAATTTATTTTTAGTTATTTATGTAATGGCTCACCGACCTCCCTTGGACTCCAGCCACTGGTCGGAGCAGAAGGGAGCATGTGTAGGCACCTCTCAACGTCATCTGAGCGTCCTTCTGGCGTTAATCGAGGATGAAGTTGGGAGGCCTTGAGCACAGAACCCTCATATTGTATCATATTACGGGATATATCCATGTATATAATGTAAAAACCAATAAAGAAAACAAGAAAAAAAAATGTATTTAATTTTTATATTATTTTGGTTTCAGTCATGACAAAATCCCGAAGCATTATGATCTGCTAATTTATGTTCACCTATCAAGCGTGCACACTATATTAAGCGTTACCTCACTAGCCCACATTTTTGAAAACATGAAACGAAGCGACATAAGTGTATTTTTCATTTTTGTGTGCGTTTGGCTGTAAATATTATATATATATATATATATATATAAATATATATATATATATATATATATATATATATATATACATATATATTCATAACATTCTTTATTTGTTCTTGACGCGTTTCGAGCAACTATGACTACTTTTCAAAATAATTACCCCTAAAATTAATTTTTAAAAAGACATTACATAATTATATCACATCAGGTTCCAATGCATTAATAAAATTTAATTTAATTTAAATTTTATTAAATTTCATAAATCTTGAAGCTGCAGGGTTAAATATTTCTCAGATCCACTGAGTATGAGAATATACCAATTTAAATTCGCTCCTACCTAAAGGTCAGCACACACCTATTAATGTACAATTAAACTCTCCGTTACCTATTAAACACTTATTGATTGCATGGGTAATGAGTTGATATTCCGATCTAACATAAAACATAAGTAGTAAAAAAAGAAAATGGTAGAATTTTGTGATCACATGGACTGTATTGTAGCGTAAATAATGAAAAAGTGTAGTAGCTGCAATATTACAGTGATGACAAGCCCTTTTAAAACAGAGTGAATGATATGTGAATAGATTAGTTTGAAGTTTTATGATGATGGCCCTGAGGCCGAAACGATAAAAATGTAAAAAAGAAAAATAATAAGCAAATAAATAAAGATGATTGAGGTGAAGATCGTATGAAATTAAGAGGGTAAATAATTTGAAACCTCAGAAAATTCCTGTAAAAATCTTTAACATGACAATAAAACATAAAGCACAACCTTCAAGAGCTATGAGATTTCCGAGCCAAAATATCTAGTTTCACTATATGCAAAAAATCATTATGTAGAGGTTGGCCTCAGAGTGGTATTTAAGGATGAAGGTGCTTACAGTAAATTTGATTTTGAACTAAAACTTTTCTATCAATATGATTCCGGAAATGTGTCCTGGAGGCACTGAGCTTCATAACATGGGCGTACATAAGGGAGGGGGGCTTTGATTTTATCGGTAAAAATGTGTCATAAAACCCTTAAGATAAATTAAATAAGATCACTTAGTTCATAAAAATATATTTTATTTTGGGTATAATAACGTTTTAGGAGGGGTCTCCTAGACCACTATCTACCCACTATCTAGCGCCTTGGATTCATAAGCGGGAGATAGTGGGTTCGATTCCCAACCTCCGGCAGGAATTTTATCATCCCACGGCTCGCTGGTAACATTCCTCGCTGCACCCTGGATGTCGGCGCTAATGACCTAGATGTAGATGCGCCGTAAAAAAATGTTGGCATTATAAAAGGGTGGCAACCTGTAGATAGCCCGGCGCTAATAGCAAAATAGTTGATGCGCCGTTAAAAACGAAAAAAAAATAACTTTTTAGTTGGCTAAAACACTTCCAAGTTCTAAATTGTTAGTACTACATACTCCGGAAATGGTCTCAGCCCCCCCCCCCTCCCTCCGAATTTATTTTCTAAATACGCCCATGCTTCAAAAACCTGCTTAAATCACGTTTTTCAAGCTTTAACCAATAATGGAGTTAGAGATAAAAACTTCAAATTGAAAGTTGTAGGCCACCAAATCGTTTTTAATTTTCGTATCAAGGAAATCTAATTTTAGCATGGAATATGGAGCCACGTTGGGTCTATCTATAATTAATTGACTTCAGAAAATGAGGCGTTTATACCCCAGCCCTTCCAGTAAGCATTTTCAGAATATTGTTGACTAGGAACTTGTTTACCCATTATTGATTATTTGTTTCCTACGAATAAATAAGAAGCATGTGTTCATTACAACATTAGTATAACTGAATCACCACAGGGAGCCTTGATGAACGCTGGAAAAAACTAATTATTCCCAACAATAAACCTAACAAATCTCCAGATCCAGTGATGCAAGATGCTTTGATATCTTGGCGCGAAAATGTGCAAAATGTATTGGCCTGCAATACTTATTTGAAGTTTTTTCATCTAACGCCACAACGTTACCGGGATTTGGAGTCTGAAAAACGTGGTTTGGCAGGTTTTTTAGCTCCAGCGCGTCAAAAAAACATTCGCAGCTCCCAATAGAATATTTTATAAATCACTTACCACCAACTCTCCAATCTACCAGGCTTGCTGGTTGGTATAATGTAGTTTTTCCATAAACACAGATTTTCCTCTCCCAATGGAAAGATTTTAATTATTTCACAAAATATTATACTGTATGATAGAAATTTTGTTGCACAAATAAAAGTAATGGAAAAAAAAATAAGCTGAAAAAATGATGCGAAAAAAAAGTTACATCACCAAGCTCATCTGGAGGGTTTACGTAATGCACCAATTTTACTGCTCAATAAAATAATCCTTTATTATTAAGCCGATTATTTTTCCTTTGTATCCTATCGTTTTAACACAAAGTTCTCTCTCTCTCTCTCTCTCTCTATATATATATATATATATATATATATATGTTTGGTCTTATTTTTCGTCGCTGGGATAGTATTTTTGGATGGAACGGCATTTCTTTCCAGCGGTTGTACTCGCGGAATATTTCGATGGGTTCATATCAAATATATATATATATATATATATATATATTCTCTTATGATCAATATGCTTCTTTTCGAAAGAATTATATCTGTAAAAAATAGTTTTTCTCTAAAGATAATTTCGGCACAATAAAAAACATTGCCAAGTTTAAGAATATACCTGGTTGAGGAAAGTGATATTTTAGTAACTGGATATAAGTATTTTTATTGTTGTTTTTAAAGGTCAGTTGAAGTGTCTTTACTGTTCTTAGTAAGTAACTATGAGGTCTTCCAAATAATGAACTTGGACATTTCTTTCTTGTATCATCTCTTGTATTGGTAAATATTTTTGGTTGAATTAATACACCAACTCATACTACTTTTTTGGAGTGTAGAATGGTAAGGCGTTTTGGGGGGGTTTTAGGAGGGGATCTTTTTGAGGAAGGGAGTGTTTCTTTGTGGGGGCAGGAACTTGGCCTCTATTTCACATTTATGTTTTTTTGGGGATCTCATTACTTTTTTCTAAGTATTAAATAGAATTTAGTTGCCGCATACCTACTGGCTTTTGTACTTCATATAAAACCAGGGTCTTTGGATTCTGCATAAGGTTACTGCTTGATATTTGATATCAATAATCAACCTACATACATCTAATCACTAGACTAGAAAAGTTAGAAGCTCTTCTAGATGACAGTACTCTAGAGGACAAATTGATTGCTCTCTTAACTAAACTATTACACTGTAAAACACAGGAACCTTATCCCGAGGATAAAGATCACAATAGGGAAAGTGCAGAAGGCCTCCAAGAAAAATATATGAACAAAGACGATACATTTTGGGTTTGTGATCCTAAACTTTGGAAGTTAGATGGCTCGAATTTGAAAAACTTAGTATCTGCTGTCAAGTATATTATGCAGTGAACCCCTACGACTTTATTTACTACATTTAAGAAAGAAGTCACAACTTTTTTCGTTAAGATGCGTCGAAATGTTTTTTAAAACATCAAATATAGGTTCTCCTTACCAAGACGATTCATTTGATACCCCACATGATGGGTTTCAGAAGGAATGATTGCATTTCGATGGAACAAAAAGTAGAAAACTTCATAGGTAATATGACACTCCAGTATAAAGACCTACCTGCGTGCCAAGTTTGGTCAAAAAAGGCCAAACGGTGTGAATTTGTATAACGAACAAACATACAGACAGACAGCTAAAGACCTTTTCTCCCTTGCCTAGTGCATTCCCCGGACCAAGGCCTACGTGTGTGCCAAGTTTGGTAAAAATCGGTCAAATGGTGTGAATTTGTGTAAGGTACAAACATGCAGACAGACAGCTGATAGACGATATTGACTAGCCTATGACACTACCCGGATAAAGACAGACATGTGCGTCAAATTTTGTCAAAATCGGTCAAACGGTGTGTATTTGTATAAGGAACAAACAGACAGACAGACAGCTGATATTTCAATTTAACCTAGCCTATGATTCTCCCCGTAACAAGACCCATCTGTGTCCCAAGTTTGGTCAAACGGTACGGATTTGTAAGAGGAACAAACATACAGACAGACAGCTGGTATAAGATTTTTACCGAGCCTATATGCGTCTAATTGTTTCTTAAAACATCAAATATAGGTTCTTCATACCGAGACAATTCATTTGATACCCCACATCATGGGTTTCGGACGGAATGATGGGTTTCCGAAGGAAGTACAAAACTGGCACGCCCCCGCCCCGGAAGCGGAGTCAAACACAACTTTTCGCGATTTTTCGATTTTTTCCTTAAATAACGTCTTCATATCTATCTTCATGCAAAATTTCAAGTCTCGAGCATCATGGGAAGTGCCTAATAATTTTGATGAGTCAGTGAGTGAGCGAGTGAGTGAGTCCTATAAATCCCGATTTTCGATCGCTTATATCTCAGAAACTATTCGATTTAGAATTATGGAAATTTCCAGTTTTACTCACATCTAGTAGTATAATACCTCTGTAAAATTTCATACCTGTATCTTTACCTGGTTGAAAGTTATGAGAGGGTAAAAATCGGCTCTAAGACCGCCTGTAATATACACACAGTATGCTTAGGCCGGAACTTGGCCAGGCGCACTACCGCGCGCCTATATATATATATATATATATATATATATATATATATATATATATATATATATATGTATATATATATATGTATAAACATTTTGGCGAGTGCCATTCGTGGTACTCTCTGGACAGAATCGATGTACATTCGAAACATTTTCAGTAGTTCATAAGCGTATGCGACCTCAATGATTCCTTAGTCATACGCGAAAAAGGTGCATAAAGAGTTCTTTAAGGAATGGATTGCCATTCTGATCCATTCTGCTGAAGTGAAGTGATTCCCCCTGAATAGACGGCTAAAGGGTCTCGGCTAGATTGGGAGATGGAGCTATCGGCCTATTGATATTCCAAGACCTTTTCTTGCATTCTCCCGCACAAAAGGAGGGACTCTGTCCGGGATATTGTCCCCGTTCTCTGCATCATCCTCCATCGAATATCTACAGATATTAGCTCCGTATTTCCCATTCAATGGAAATGCTCCTTTTATGCACACGTTTATATTAGAAGGAGATAGCTCTTTTGGAATGAATGGATCGTACGGACCCACCGGCACTTTACAAGAAAACTAGAATTATATTTCCACGGTAGATATTGTTGTGATTCGCTAATAACACTACAAAATTAAGATGACAAATACGTTATATTTTTGCTGATATTTCAGCCTTAGATTCGTCTTCATCATTGCGATGATGAGAAATAGAGTTAAAACACTAACAATTTTTTTTTTTTTAATCTGTATGATCTATATTATTGTACGTTCTAACTAATTTGTATTCCAATCCAAAGTCCTACGTACCATTGTCAATCCTCCTTATTATGTTTCGAATCGCACCCTCCGTAATGACCTAAATATCCCTTTTGCCCAAGATATAATTCCTAGCCTCTTCTCATCTTTCCATAGTAAATTAATTGATCATCCTAATCTTTCAGCCCAATCCTTATCCAGCACCAATTATCCTTCCTCTCCTCCAAGACGCCTTAACAGGAAGTGGCCCTGGGATCTACTTAGGCAGTGAAGTGTAATTGAGTGAACAAAAAAACAACTATTCGTGGAGTGATCAAAGAAATTATAATTTTATAAATTGAGAGTGATATCGGTGGATATTTTCTCTCCTCAGGATAACTCAGCCCACGTCTCATTCGCCTCCAATCCTCTCAGCTAGTCGCAGGCTGTGATTGGATGGCATAATAAGGTAACTCCAGGTCATCCTAGAATCCTTCCTAAACTAGGCAGATATTCGGCTGACAACTGGGGACACCTGAGGCGTGATCAAGTAACCTGTATCAAATTACATAATGCAATTGAATTGTAGATTGTAATATTTTTTTAAAATAAAAGAAAATACATATATATATATATATATATAATTAATTTGTATGTAAGTTTAAGGTGAGGGTGTAGAAGGATTAAAGGATTCTCAAAGAAACTGGTAGAAGATCGTCCCCAAAATTGTTTAAAACATTGACTTATACTTGCAATAATTCGGACCTGTCCGAGTTCATCATTAGGCATCTACATCAAGTAAAGGATAATAAGAATAAGGGGTTCCTACATTTTGGAATAGACAGCTGACCTACAGAAGCTGTAAATAATTAATATTTACATTGCAATAGGTTCTCAAATTATTATTTAGTCCATAAGGTTCTCAAAGGCTTAGGTGGTAACTTCATACTTCAGATTTTTCTGAAGAAGCATCCCAACAAACACGTAGAGTGTACAAAATTAATGATTTCCCGCGTTAGAAATGTGTTAAATTATGTTGTTATTATATTTTACACTCCCAGAGCACTATATTGAGTTTTTTCAAGTTATATTTCGTTCCCTGTAAGCATCAACAAGTCTCAAAGGGACTGGAAGATTTTGAACTTTGTACTTCGTTCCCAAGAAGGAATAAACAAGTTAATGTTGACATAACCAGGAGTCTCGTTTCCACCCCGAGCGGACCTGTTTCGCATGGCCACAATATTATTAAAAACGTCCATTCTGACCTAAAAAAAATTGTACTCCTTAGTACTAGTGGTGTATTTTACGAATTTAAAGTTTGTTTTATTGAAGTTTTATTTTTTTGTATCAATTTTTGTGGTTGTTAATTTGTTTCCTGTGGGCACCATCATGCACCTGGTACTGAGGTCTGAGCAATGGATCCCATTATCTCATAGATAATGGGTAGAGAAAAACAGATTTTTCATATAATCACAGCACCAGATGATAGTGAGGATGATGAAGATGTCGCCGAGGATGTTCTTTCTGAACCTTGGCGTATTTTCAGCCAATGTTTCAGAGGTAAATGGCGACGATTTGATTGGTCTCTTCTCAGATTTGAATGATTTGTTTGAGGCTGTACTGCCTGATGTATCTCAGAAGATGAGATGTAGGATGGAAAACTGCAAGAACCAAATTTTTGGTTACTGCGATAAATGTGAACTTTATTTGTGTTTAACTAAAGGCAAATTATGTTTCAAGGATTACCATTTGTGATTTTGATGAAAAGATAAGAGAGTTCTTTTTAAATTAAACTCATAAATTCTTTATATGTTTCGATAAACGTAAATTATACATGTTCATTCACAAAAACATTCCTCCCCATATGCACAATGATGCCTACAGGCATCTTTCAGTTTTTCAGATATTTCTCTAATAACGTGGAACATTTCCAGCCCTTTTCTAGGAATGATCTCTCTTCTATAAAACTCTAGGTCAAAAATCTCTTTATTAGTAGAATTTACCAACATTCCAATTTATTTTAAGGTGAATTTCGTGGAAAAGTAATTATTTTGAAGAGATAATCAAAGGACAGTCTCCCGGCCTCTCCAATTTATTTAAAATTGTGTCCTTTATCCACCACAATTGTCCAATCAAGACATTAAACGCAATTTTTAACGAAAATTAATGAATTTTTGATGCACTCATCAATATTTATACATATTTACTCAATTTTACACGACCAGGAGATACACTTTTTTACAGAAATTATTTGTCGGGTTTGTAAAGTGTAATAACTGAACAAAAATATATTGAAGGTCTCACAGTAGCTAGGTGCTTTGGAAAGTATAAAATATTGGTACCCAGCTGGCGAATGTAGAGGAGCTGATATCGTAATGGAATTTTATTATTAAAATCACATAAATGTGGATGGGGATCAAAAACACAATCACTTCAGTTCCTAATATTTTCTACATTTCTGTTTCATTCCATTCTGGCACCACTTTATTTTATTTATTTTTTTGTGTGTGTGTTAACGCTTTATAGCGATGTACACCTTACATTATATATATATATATATATATATATATATATAATATTATTTTATACATCTTAACATTTTGTATATATCATTACATTATTGTCTATATATTTATATCGTTTATACATTATTACATTATATTAAATTACATAATTTTCTATACTTACATCATGTATATATTACTACATTATATTTCGTTATTGTCTATATATGTACATTCTATATAACTAAGGCCTAATAGAATTATTATTACAATTATACAATAAATACTATATACATATACAGTTATGTTAATTAGTACATATATACAATCGTAGGAATTTCAATTTTACGTATAAATCTAATTATAAAGCCAGTTGGTTTAATTCAAGGTTAGTTGTGCATCATCAAAGTCGGAAAAAAAAAAAAAAAAAAAAAAAGGTCTTCTTTTGGAAGAGCTGTTTGGTGTTTGGTCTACCTTTATGTTCTTTATATTTAGGCACCACTTTAGAAGCTTATAACTTAAACTAACTATTTTTGACCACATCATACGACCTCCCACCAACTCCAGCTGAGTCAATACAGAATGATTATATATATATATATATATATATATATATATATATATATATATATATATATATCAGCTGATTTATTATAAATTCTAAAATGCGAATATGTCCCTTTTCAGGAATGGAATAGTCCCAAAAGGAAAACCGACTGCTGCCAACACTTTTTGATTTTATTTCATATTTATTTTTTTCATATCAATAAACTGAAAAAATATCTCATTCACATGTTTTATGCCAGCATTTTTATTAATTAAATGCAGGGCAGATGGCTAAGGTGTGAGCCCGCCATGCCAAATTTACGAGATTCCATTTACACTAGGGGTAGTAGGGGTTTTTTTTTTTTTTTTTTTTTTTTTTTAAGCAAAGAAATGGCATCAGCCCTTTTTCGGGTAGAAAAGGATGGTTCCCTGCTAATATTCTTTTACAGAAATCTGCGTAATTTATGAGTGGACTTTGATGTTTAAATAAATAAATTATTAATTACTCTTTTTCATACTTTTATAATATACATTTTTTTTTGTATTTTCCAATTTTTTTTTGTATGCCCAAGTTTGGGCATGTTGCTTTCTTTGTAAAGGTTATTACAATTTTTGAAGGAATCATTTTGGCCAGTTATTATTTTGTGGTCAACAAGTTTCGTTTTTATTATATAAGAGCTTATAATATATTGTTAATAAGCTTCTAAGCTATTATTTTGATTATTTTAGCTCAATTTGGTATAATTGACACTTAATTTCAAGACACTGCCAAATAATTCTAGCGCTCTTAGACGAACACGCACGCAAAATTTGTTGTGGTGCGTATCTGTAGCAACAAATTACAAACAAAATCGCTTTCTCTGCCCTGAAAGCAAACACCAACTCAATTCGAAAGGAAATTAGCATTAATGTTCAGTAATTCGGGCCAACTACAGCCATCGAGTGTGAAATAGGAAGTAGCTTATTAAGGCAGGATAACAAGCCTGCATGGATATTCCAAGCAGTGATAAGCCTTATCAGCACGGGAGCATCAGCAACAAGCATTAACTCACCCCCATAGCTATAGGAATAGCCTTAGCTACAATTACAGGCACATATCCCTACCAAAATCTACATGTTAGGCTCTCGGGCATTCATATCTAGTATGCACGTGATTGGAATAGACAATCTAGGAGGATAACTAACAACCAGAATAGACTAATGAAGAACCGAATAGCATTTGATATACCAACCAAAAAATATGTACTCGTACATGTGATTGAAGTTAATATTCTTTTAATAAAATATGATAACTTAAGATCCTATTTTATACATGTGTGTGTTTGAATGAATTGCACGACAGATGGTAGAAAACTGAAAAAGCCTTGTACACTCTGACTAGATGTATTTTAACCCTCGCACTGGTGCGGGGAGATAAAGACTATCTCCCAACGGTGTTCCCGCACTGGTGCGGGCTGGCAAAGACGCACTCCCAACGGTGCTCCCTCACTGGTGCGGGCTGATGATGACGCTCTCCAATGGTGTTCCCGCACTGGTGCGGGCTGACATAGACGCACTCCCAACGGTGCTCCCTCACTGGTGCGGGCTGATGATGACGCTCTCCAATGGTGTTCCCGCACTGGTGCGGGCTGGCAAAGACGCACTCCCAACGGTGCTCCCTCACTGGTGCGGGCTGATGATGACGCTCTCCCAATGGTGTTCCCGCACTGGTGCGGGCTGATGATGACGCTCTCCCCGCGCTACTCTTTCAGACTAAGCTCACTAATAAGTAAAAGGAATGAAGATAAATAAGAAATCAGCTCCGCCTGAGGAGTCCACCATTAGCAGAATGAATTTCCCGTGACCTGCACAACACCCGTTCATGGAACTTAGCGGTCAAACGGTTAGCAAGTACGATTATGTCCTTTCGTGCTTTAGTAAGTGCACACGGCACCATTTTATGGCTTATCCAAACTACACATGGGGTAAATAATCAGTTCATGGAGAATAAAGTCTGATAAGAACTAAATTTCTATTATCCCTGGATTGAAAAGGAAGCTGCCATCAATATGATTAGCTATCCGTTGGCAATGACCAATCATTCAGGATCATTAATTTAGGTCACCGCGAATTCGGTCTTGAGACTTTGCGGACAGTATAGTTTAAGGAAGTTCCGAATGAATCTCGCTGAACAACAGAAGGACACTAAGAATGAGTTTAGTTATATATTATTTTTTTATTTTTTTTTTTAAATTCAGAAAAATATTAACATTGGAGGTTATTATAGCCGATGTAATCATCCTTATTTAGAATGATAATTGTTCGCTTAAAATGGTGTTTCTCTTAAGTGTTCTATTAGTTAATTTAATTTTTAAGGTACCGTTATCTTATTTACATGTAAACAAGTCAAATTATTTTTTTTTTTTTTTTGTCTCTCTTCAACATTTGGGCTACTAACGCCGGGCTATCTATAGTTTGCCGAACTTTCGTAATGCCAACAACACTTGTTCGGTCACCCATTCAGGTCCTAGCCACGCCCGACGTTGCTTAACTTCAGTGATTAATGGGAATCGATGCATTCAACTATCGCCATTGGCTCTTTTCATTATTATTGTAAGAACCATATCAGAAATGCCTATCTCATACATATGTGAAAAGTGTTTTTAATTTAACTTGTAAAGTGCTGTCCCCAATGAGGTCCCCGAGCCCAACTCGGAGGACCTCATTTGTAATGCTTAGAATACACAAGGTGAATATATATTTTTTTTTTTTTTTGACCTATTGTGAACAATTCAAACATCCAATTAAATAAAATCTAAATGAAAAGCAACAATTGTGGCGCTACAATGCATATGAATGGGTCATTAGTGGGTTTACTTGCTATGGAGGAAGTGGAAAAACGCATTAAACGATAAATCTTTGTAATATCAACATATGAACAGTTTAGTCAAGGCACTTGAATGTTTTTTTTTTTTTTTTTTTTTTTTTTTTTTTTTTTTATTAACTTTTTTATTTGAAGTCTGTACAAATTATTATATGTACAATTATCAAGTTTGTTGATACAGATACATAATGTAATAAATTGAACAAAACGGGTTTGAATGTAAATTGAATAAAAATGTGTTGGCATACAAAAAGTCCACAAAACATACATTAATATCCTATTATAAGCAAAAACTTTACTCACGAGGTGGTGTAAAAAAGTGTTAACATTTCCATGTTTTTGTGCTACACTAAAGTATAAATGTAATCTTTATTGCTATTCCAAATACTGTTCGGCGTTAATGATTCGGACCGATGATAAAAGTTTATGTTACGCGAGCCTGTATTAGAAATGTAGGTGTGGTTGTCCATGGAATGCTGCCATTAGTGGATGTGGGTACGAGTCCAATTCCACCTTTAATAGTCCAAAGCTTTGATTGGAAGTAATAATGGATACGCTCCTAATTGGTTTCGCTCTCCATGTTCTCGTCCATTTTCAGCAGATTTTCTTCCATCGCTCTTACAAATATTCTTTGGAGTAATTTATTTAGTGTCCTATAATCATTTTATAATTGAAATTCCCAGTAACACTGATATAGGACTTTCAAAATCTGACAAATGGACCACCATACCCTATATTTTTAAAAAACAAAGAAACTAATACAAAAACTCTGAAACTAACTAAACATTTTCCGGTATAGCCACATAGTTGCTAGGAAGATTTAAAAAAAAAAAAAAAAAAAAAAAAAATGCGAAATGTGATCAAGGCAAAAAGGCAAAAAATTCTGGACGGACATTAAATACAAATAAAAAATTCTTACAGTAGAATTAAAAGAAACCAAATCTAAAGATACCCAAATAAACTGCACTATTTGTGAGAAAGAATACTTAGGGGAATCGGGGCAGATTTTAAAATAGAGGGCAAAACATTACGTTAAAAATATGGACGAGAATGGCACCAGAACCGCTTTAGTACAATATGAATTATAATATAGACGCAAATTAGCCTTTGAAAATGTAAAAATAATGTTTAAAAAAACGAACCTCATATGCGATCTACGCAATATATTCTGGACGGATCACGAAAATTCACAGTAGCCAAAAATACTCGCATTTGTTTGGAAACCTCAGGTTGGTTGCGTTACTTGTTTTTTTGTTGTCAATGTTTTCCTTGGGTTTTAATATGTTTTGATGTGATTTATTAACCTTTCGTATTAGCTACACCACAGGATACAGAACTGGGTCTTCTTCAGATATCTGGATCATCAGCCCATGCGCAGAATTTTTGCCATTTTGCCACAGAAAGACCATTTATATATATATATATATATATATATATATATATATATATATATATATATATATAAACGACGAGTTTGGTTGACTAGAGTTTCGATATAATCTTGAGCGAGGGGAAACGCGTAGCACTTATGTTAATGTCATAATTGCTATGCGTTTCCACTCGCTTCGCTCGCTCAACGTTATATCGATATTCTAGTCAATCCAACCAATCGTTTATAATATAGATCACCTGTTCTTCAGTCGGAAATGAGCCGATATACAATTTAACAGAGTTCCAAAAGAATCTCCTTTTTCTTTGCTATTATATTGTCGTCATATGAACTCAACTAATGATGCTAGTCTAGCATCTTTTACAGTTTTAGGCAAATCCCAAAGACGAATTTTAGCAGAAACAAGAACAGCACAAAGAACACAAACAAGGGAAAGAAATCGCGTTAAAAACACAAATGTAAAAATGACTTGCGTTAAAAACAGAAAGTAAACAAGACGTTTACTAAAAACATTACGAAAAATTGAATTTGGCAAATTCGAGCTATGCGCCTGCGCTGACGATTTAAATCTCTAACCTGTGGTGTAGATAATACGTAAGTACCGCTTTCTTTTTTTAATGATTTTTTTTTCGTAAAAAGAGATAAGTAAATGAGGAACATCTTTGAAGTGATTCTTGTTGTTCAATAGAGATCGGTTTTAAGTTTTCTGGGCATTTTGGCGCCTTCTATTTATCTAGTCTCTAAGATAACCTAAGAGTAGGCCTTAACGTATATAATATATAAAATTAACTATTTCAACACTTCCCAAATGACACAAGGAAACGGTATGAAACCTACCAAGATTTTGAACGTCCTTAACACTGGATTTACCAGACCTGGTACTGGTATAAATTTCAATAACAAAAAAATATATTAATTACTAATATATATAAAGTAACATTAAGTTCATTAAATGTATTCTCTACTTATAGCTACAAAAATCATAATATCATTTAGGAAAGCAAATGTTATATGTGGTAGGAATTTTAAATTGAAATTGCACGACCAGTGAAAATGACTGGTCTGGTAAATCTAGTGCTAATACCGGAGAGCTTAAAAAATTTAAGCTCTCCGGTATCTCGGTTGATAGCGTTGTACTCTCCTAACCCAAAGATCGCTGGACCGATACTGGAATTGGCGAACCGAACCTTGTTCGCTCATTACCGTATGTGGGGAAAAACAAAGGCGACCCTAGTTCACACGAGCCAGGTTCGCCCGTCTTAAGCGGCTTTTCGTCATCATAACAGATGCCAGTTAAACGAGCTAGAGTTTGTCTAGTTGAGCGACGAACAGACAGAGAGCGCTAGAGTCACCAGATGTGGGGAAGGTTGTTGATGGGCAGGTTAGGAAGTTAGGTTAATCATTATTAGGGAGGTTATAGAGCGCCTCCTACCATGAATACATTACCCCCCCCCCTTCCTAACTTCTCTCTCTCTCAAACTCTCTCATTCCCTCTAACCCCGCCCTCCCTATTTAATACGCCCACTCCTCCTGGCTGCTCCCCTTACAGGTAAAAGTTTGTCTCGGCTCCGGTTACACAGAGCCGCTCTCTGTAAAGGGTTTATACAATGTTAGAGGGAGTTTCCTGAATTACTCCCTAACAGGAAATTAAAAAAAAAAAAAAAAAAAAATCTTTAAATTGTGTCTTTGATGATGTCCTTCAGTTCCTAGTAGTATATGCAAATGTAGCCCTTGATATAATGGAATTCGGCGAACGAACCCGGAAGGCAATCAATTCATTCTCTGGATTTTCAATCTATTTTTCTTTTATAATCACTAAATTACATTATCTATCTTTTGAATATCTCATAACTAGAGCCCGGAAGTTAGGCAAAATGCCTTTTTTATCTGAATGGAAATATTGAAGAATCAAATAGAAATAAATATGTTTTCGTGCATTTAGGAAGTTTAGAGGAAATTTTTATTTTGCCTTTTTTGCCTGTTTTGGCTTCCGTGGCCTATTTTTAGATTTAAAGCCTTTTTTTACATTTTTGCTCGTTATGCAATTTTTTTTTCTGCGGTTTAAACATGTTAAAAGCACATAATGAATTTCCGTTCATCGAAGACAAAGAAAGGTTGCACAAATTAAATCACATATGGCAGTTACAAATATCTATTCGAAAGCTTGTTTTCCCAACCTATGGATTTTACCTCTGTAAATAACAGAACCTTCCTTAGTAGAAGTAATGCACAAGCATAATGAATAGCAGGAAAGAGAGAGGATGAGAGAAGTACGTCTCCTTCCTCACACCCCTTTTGCTGTGACAATGGTGTAATTACCTGGTATTCCGGATTTCGAAATGATAAGATAATGCAGAAGAAGTTTTTCCATGTTGAAAACATTTTTTCTGTAGCTTGTAAGAAGGGAAAGTAAGAGTAAGCACAATAATTCTGTGATAATAAAGAAATGAAAAAGTATTAAAAATATGTACATATTTTCATTAATAATGAATGACATTCTTCTGTGCCTTCACTCCTTATTAATGCCTATTTTAATTATAGTACTCCCTATCTTCAGTATTTTAAGTGCATTTTTACCTGCCTATTTTAACCAAAAATAAATGCCTAACTTCCGGGCTCTACTCATAACAATTCAAGACTTTGTGAAAATAATTTAAGGCAGCCAAACGATTAAAACTTTAAATAAATTTCAAGAGTTTCTGGCAAATTCGACGTAATTAAAAAAACAAATCAGTCACATAACAGGCCACGAGGGCCCTGAGTGGCAGATATTATAGAGGTCAATTCTATGCTCCGCCCGCCTGATTTTCCCCTTTGCTGCTTTGACTGCTATGGTCATTAGCACCAAGTTACTAGTTAATTAATTAATTTAAGGCTGGGTTCGCCTAGGGACGGTCAGACCATTGAACGAAGACACTAGAAGATAAAAATCGTTCGTGCTCGGGATTTGAACTCAGGGCGTCCAGGATATTAGTCCAGTGCTCTACCACTGAGCTAACCTCGCCCCTGGCCAATTCGACATAAGTATAATAAAAATATGATAACGAGAAGTCCTAAAATTTTCTATTACTTGAAATTGTGATAGAAACCACAGATTGCGTTATCAGGTCTAGATCATAAGCGGGCCATCCCTCCAAAATCACAGGAATCAATGCTCTAAAGGTAATACAAGGAAATAAATTACTAAAAAGCTTATTGAACCCTTGTGAGTATATTGTTGTTCTCGATAATACACAATATAATCGGCTATACCGATACAACACAATCGTTTATATCAATTCCAGTAAATTGATTGAGGAATGGAAGGTATAAATCCGCTTAGGCTCTTCTCCAGGATTATCCCAGGATAATGGTCATTTCCTCTCTATTAACTATAATCCTTAGAATGTCGTTGGGAAATAAATACATTCACTAATCATATATACAATAATTTAGCTCTGTTTATTGTTGTATGATATCTTTTGTTGTGTTCTTTATAGTCGGCAGGTAACGCATTATTCTTGAAATTTTGCTATAATGTACCTCTTGGTTAGATAAGAATATAAGTATGTGTTTCCTGGACATACCTTGGAACACCAGGTACTGCGCATCAGGGCCGCCACATGGGAGGGACAGCCGGGTACTGTTGTCCCGGGCCCGGGCCAGGCTTTGCCAATTGGAAAAAAAAGTATAGATTATGAGCTTGTAAAAAGAATGGGGTTTAGTAATATAGACGGGCGTATCCTATATTTATTTGAATTGGATCTATATTTTTTTAATGTACATCTATATTTTTTTTTGACGACAAAACAAGTGCAGTCCCAGAATAGTATATTTCATTGGGAGTCGTAATAAAACTACAAGTACCGAAAGTGACCTTTGCAGCACCGATTGTCGGCTTTTATTCTCATTTCGTTCAAAACTCAACATGAAAATAATTTTAAAATGTCCAAAGTACTATAGCAAAGTACTAGAATTTTCAGTCTGGCTCTGTGAAGTGGGGGCCCGGCTCTGAGATGTGGCGGCCCTGCTGCGCATAGAGGAAAGGTTCAAAACAATATTGCCCAAAAATAGTGTTTTATTTTATCAATAATGTAAAAAAAAAATGCAAATTAAGGCAATTTTACAATTAATAATAAATAAGGCAGACACTTTCAAGGGTGTTAAAATTTAAATAAAAAAATACCAAAGTACCTAGTTCTTACTTTTAATATTAAATGAAGTGCTTTATTCACGCTGCGATTTAAACAGCGTCCTCAATAAACATATTTGAAAATAATTACAAAAGGGGAGACACTTTTGTGGAGTTTAAGTATCAGGAAACATAAAAATAAATGTTGCCTATGATAGACTGCAATACACTGCGTGTAACCGTAAGAGTGAAAGACAGGACCGCGCAGTTGTGGTTGTTCCCTGCGCTCTCATTGGTTCTTGCTCACATGATCTTGAACAGCTGTCCGGTTTAAATGGCAGCGCGAATAAAACTCTCTGTAACATTTAGTACTACTTCTGAGAGGTTAGCAGGAAAATAAAAACGTAGATAAAACCCAAAATCATATAAAATACTGCCATTGAAGTTAATTTATATTCCAGTCTCCAGTTTTTCACAGTTCCTCTTTTTATATTCAGAGCATTATACAAGTTTTTTTACTTTTTCAGGTTGATTTTTTTTTTTTTTTTACGTTTCATAAAATTTGAGCTATCTTAAAGCAGACGTTTCTTTAACTTCTACTTGTTTTAGAACATTTTTAACAATAATAAAATACAACAAATTTTCTTACCAGAGTTTTTATTAGTGCATTTATAGCTCCTGTTATTTACATATTCAGCAAGGGTCTAAAAAAATTCTCTAAACTATGCGCATTTACTAAGGCGCAATAGAAGTGAGTATACGTAGTTTTGGTCTTTTGAATTTATTACAACTGGAAAATTAAATTTTTTAAACAATTTTGTAGTCAAACGTGGAATTTCACTAACTAAAAAACCATCGAGACATTCTGTATATCATTGTAGATATTAGTTTTTTAATGTATTTTTTTACTTTTCTGATCGAATTATTTTGTTTATAATTTATTTATCATTAAGAGATTTTGTTTATATACTATAAGAGTACATGCAATTATGTTTGCCTCTAAGATAAAGCTTTCGGAAACCCAACAATATCAGTATACAATACAATGATACAAACACCTTTCTGAGAACATACTTCAGCAAGGAAATTCTCGGACTTTAACCAAAACCACCAGCAATTTTCTTCAGATATATTCAGGCAATCATGTTAAACAAGATTCCTGGAAGCCTAAGCCCTGTAATGTTTACGTACAAGGTTCTCTTTAATTTGGTAAATACACGCCTTTGTGATAGACCAATGTTTGTGTTTTTGTTGTCGGCCCAAAACACAACACAGTTTCAGTAATAATTTGATATTTCGCCGGGTGCATCATTTTGTAGGGAACTGGCCTTTGAAAATATTATGCTTTTATGAAAAAGCACACACATATGTATATATATATATATATATATATATATATATATATATATATATATATATATATTTTAAAAGAACTGGGTGTGTTTGTATCCGAGTCTTAAAAAAAAAAAAAAAAAATCCCGCAGGAACACCGTAAACTAACACATCCCTAACAACTAAAATACATAAACTGCCAATATTTATTTTCTTAGAGTTCACAGCGAGGTGAAAATGAACATATGTAACCAAAGTTAAAAATTCACACATCATATGATGGGTTGAGAAGCCAAGGTGTACATATAGGTCCTTATATGATGGGTTGAGAAGCCAAGGTGTACATATAGGTCCTTATATGATGGGTTGAGAAGCCAAGGTGTACATATAGGTCCTTATATGGTGGGTTGAGAAGCCAAGGTGTACATATAGGTCCTTATATGATGGGTTGAGAAGCCAAGGTGTACATATAGGTCCTTATATGATGGGTTGAGAAGCCAAGGGATACATATAGGTCCTTATATGATGGGTTGAGAAGCCAAGGTGTACATATAGGTCCTTATATGATGGGTTGAGAAGCCAAGGTGTACATATAGGTCCTTATATGATGGGTTGAGAAGCCAAGGTGTACATATAGGTCCTTATATGATGGGTTGAGAAGCCAAGGGATACAAGTGACGCTATAGTCATTTTGAGATATTACTGTTTAAAGTTAAATCGTTTTTGTAAATTCCCTGATAAGTGTAAGTCTGTATAATGTTTAAATTATGTTTCTACAATGCATCAATTGAAATTTCAGTTGTATAGTTTAAGAAAAAAAACTGATCGTTCATGTATATTATCAATTTATAAGACAGCCATACAAAAAAATAAATAATAAAAGTCCGGACCCAGAGACCAGGCCATGTTTACTATATGTTTCTGGGGTCGCTGAATCCGAATCCGGGATTAGAAAAAGCCCTGCGCTTTTTGTTTAAGCCCCACCCCTCAAAACTCATAATTTAGGATATTGTACACTATAAAATTGTTATTCAAGTTTTTAAGCAAAATAGACCAGTATTTTCTGGGTACTGCCTTTTAGTGCATAAAAATACTAATGTTTCGAGACTTCAGCGAACTTGATTGGTCAATTTGGAGCAAAGTTACAGCCCTTCAAAAATAAGACTTTTCTGAAAAATTCGCGTTTTTGCTTATATTTTTGTATATTATAAATTTTCTAAGGCATACAATCTTTGAGTTTTTGCACAAAAATTGACATAAGGCCTTCCCAAGTAATTCTTGAACTGATGCAATCGTCTAAATCCCAAAATACAACCCTTAAAAAATCTCCCCATATTTTATTGGAGCAATGTATCAATTAAAGTAAATTAAATAAACGACCTAAAATAAATTAATTAAGCTTCCATTTTAGAACTACTTTTTTATAAATTTGCCTACATGTTAATTACAGTGTCCTATCGAAGGTTTTCGAGATATTGTGCCTCAAAGATCCACTTTATAACACGGGACAAATGTCACTTGTACCCCTTGTGCACCAAACAAATCTGCTCATTTTTAAAGTAATTGATTTTATTTCCACTATTTCTCAGCAAATACCAGACATTTACTTATATCCCTTTGCCACCAACATTTCGTATGTATTAACTATCCAGAACTGCACATGACTCGATTTTTTTTAAAATGTCACTTGTACCCCTTGGCTTCTCACCCCGTCATATAAAGTAGGTACACACAAAAAAAATAGGGAAGTTAAATTTAAAAATGTTAAACACATTTCATTATATTACAAAAATACATTGATGAGATAATATAATATTTAAAAAAATAAGGAAGATTTCAAAAAACGTCGAACTAATTTTTAGGTAAGTCAACGAGTAATTCAATGTCTTCCCTTTCTGAGTAGTGTGTAATTACGTTTCTAAATTGTACATTTCGATTTGACATGTTTTGTCATAAAATAGGAATAAGTCAAGTATGAATGCCCAGTGCCTAGTCTAGTAAGAACGACTTCTCGCATAACATTCCAGAAAAGTACTGGAACCCACTGCTTCTACAATCGGCAAAAATATAAAATAATAAACTCTCATTAATTAACCCTGAATTGACACTGCCATTGACATCTACGGTAATGACCCCGTGGGGCAAATTTTACCCCATACTTCGAAAAAATTTTAAATAAATAAATTTCAATTTTTTTTCTTTTTTTTTGCTTCTTTATACAAGAACAATGTATTGAACAGTTACAGCAATAAATAAATTCAAACAGTAATAAATCTGCAAAATATTTATTGAAATTCACAAAATACCTAGAAAATCCTTACAATCATCATACACCAAATAATTATCCTAAAAAAAAAGACTAAACTGAAAATTCTTCCTTAACTAATCAAAAAAAAAATCCGTCACGCAGGAGCTGCATAACTAAGCACTTTCCTCAGAATTTGGGTAGTGTAGACTGCATTACTAAATAATTTGCTTAAAAGGGCCTATATAAATAAAGTAATAATATGAATAGTTCTCTTTTACTTTTGTAATGAGCAACTGTTCAATTATTAAGTTTGTAATTAATTAGCTTCCAGAACTATGTTTATACATGGTACTACACTACTTAATAAATACAAAAAAACTTCATTTTTTCGTCTTTTGAACTGACGCAGGAACAGGATACAGTCCCCCTAGTGATAGAAAGTGCTCCTTACGGCGCCCTTGCGAACCTACGACTGGCGGGCTAATCTATTGAAACATAGTACACAGTAAAGCCCCCCTTTCCGATTGACCGATTTAGCTCATTTTTACAACACTTCTTCCTCATGAGTTACCCACGACGTAAACCGCGTTTCGTTACAATACAGTAGAAATTACGACCGGTATGAGTATATTAGTAATTTGGGTCCGGAGTAAACCCCCCCCCCCTCCTAATGAACCGATTTAGTTGATTTTTACAACACATATTTACCTGTAGATTACCACTACGAATACCGAGTTTCGTCGAAATATACCAAAAATCACGGCTGGTAGTTGCGAATTGGTATTGTGGGTCCGGAGTAAACCCCCCTCATTATGAACCGATTTAATTCATTTTTATATCTCACTTTTCTCTCTATATTACCACTACGAATACCAAGTTTCGTTGAAATATAACAAAAATAATAAACCCCCCCTCCAAATAAACTGATTTAGTTTATTTTTACAACACATTTTTATCTGTACACTAGCTGACCCGGCGAACTTCGTACCGCCTAACAGTCAATTCTTTAATTTTTTTTAATACTTATTCTGCTATTTCGGACACCCGGACAGCTAAGATAAAAAAAAAAAAAAAAAAAAAAAAAAAAAAAAAAAAAAAAAAAAAAAAACTTAATAAGTCGACAATTACATTAAGTCAAAAAATAAAAATTATAAAACACTTAAAATTCTTTTAATAGTCACTAAAAATCACAATGAAAATTACAATATCATATTTCTTATTATGATACCTACTTATTATATTTCATTTTATTTTTACTTATTCTAAATTAAGTTTCATTTTTATTGTAGTACTTAATGTTACACGATATTTTTTGTTTCATTACCTGAAGCGTAAATAAACAGAGCAGATGGTTTTCCAACACGGGAACAGGCAACATACAATTGACCATGCGAGAAACATGGGTTTTGTAGATTAATACCACAAACACTTAATGACTGCCCTGGGATTTGTTTATAGTCAAACTGAGTTCATAGGTCCAATAGCAACACAGCTGCAGGCACTGTAATGAATTCACAGCCGCTCGATTCAAACTTGCACCATTATTAGTCGAATGTCGCGCTTCGCGGGTCTGTCTTAACCAAATTCTTTCACGTTCATTGCGATCTTCACGTTCCTGGGCAGTACGATTAGATTGATAATTAATTTTATGCGTTGCATTTCGGGTTCTTCTGCCAAAATTTGTCCGCCGCCTTATAGGAGGCATATTTAGTAAGTCACAAATACACAACACTTTAGTAATTTTATAGAAATTTGTGGATTTTAGATTTAGTAATATTATAGATACACAACTAAGAGATGTTTACATTTCAAGTGACATTTTACCACAGACAATTTACATTTTGCCATAGTCAATTTGTTTTTGAGTAATGTTACCATCGTATAAATATTGACATTAATATTTATACGATACTAATGTCACTCAATTGTTTTGCCTTCCCAGAACCCCTCCACTAACACTTTATGGTATGGTATTAAAGTTCAAATTGACCTTTAAGTATTATTACGAATCTTTTGTATGGGAATATAGAAAAGTGGAGTCTTTTTAACTTAGTTAATGCAAATATAAATTAATTTAAATTACATTATTAACATGTGATTCTAATGTCACCTAGTGATTACATGTTCTTATTTATTTTATTTTTTTGCTTATACACAAATAACCAAATATGTTAAGTGTTAAAAATATTATAATTGTGAACGTATGTTTTTAGCGCGGTTCCTCCCTCCCCGATAGGGAGGAACCCCGCTTATAAGGTTGATACAATGAAACAATCCGGAAGTGCCGACTAGAAAATTTCGCGTTTCAGAACCCCTAGAGACCGAAAATAATGGTGGTTAAAATTTGTATATATATATATGTATATATTTATTCATATATATATATATATATATATATATATATATATATATATATATATATATATATATATATATTTGTCTGTTCGCGGATTTCTGGACTCCTAATGGTCCGATTTTGATGAAATTTGGTACAAAAATCTGTCGCCCGATTTGAAAGGTCAAGTTCGTTAACCAGCAAAATCCGCCCACTAGAAGATGGTGTTTGGGGCGAAATTCGCGCAAAAAAATCGTAACGCTTACGTTTTTGAGTTCATAAGCTTGTAAGTACTCGTTTTATAGGTTTCTTTGGCTAGGAAAACGAATGAAACCATTTTCAAGGCGATAGCTTTAACCGTTTTTGAGAAAATTGGAAAAATAGTTTTTGAATACCGTTTTTGGTTTGGGTACTTAGAATCATGGGATTCAGTTAAAACATTTTCTGCATGTTTTACTATCATTAAAACTAATATGTTGAAATTTTGGTTACGTTTGGAGTTAAGGAAGGGTTAGAATAAAATATTTTATTAACAGACATAAAAAGTTTTGGTAACTTTGTATATTTTCCTTAATATCTCGAAAAAGGTTGAGAATCTTGGTAAACAAAAGAATACCATTAGAAAGCTTACTAAATGCTCTACAAAAAAGGTTCTGATGAAAGTTTTGATTAGGCGATGTCAATCGGAGAAATAAGTGCTTAAAACATTAAAGTAATTGATTTTGCTTATTCGAACTGTTCTTTTTGTCTGTTTTTATTCCTTGTTATTTTTTAATTGCTTATAGTTGGATAATGTATTTTACAATAAAAAAGATTAGGCAAAATAAGAAAAACAATTCATTGTTAGAAATATAGCTTGCCAAGAGAAAAAGATTTGATGACGTCTTTTGAATATTTTCAATTGCCTTTATGCTGTTGACTTTTTATTTTAATTTTTAATTGATTTTATCTGTAGAATTCTTACTATAGTAAAAGAACACAGGAATATGTGAAAATTTTTGATATTTTCCAATTCATTGAAACGTATGAAATGAAGTATCGGTAGAAGAGGTTTCTAGGGTCTTGCGGACCCGACCCCCAGGTATAGCCATAAAACCCTTTGAACAAAGGCCGAGGAAAATATTATCTGTTTCTATTCTATGCTTTTCAAATGAGAATAGGGATATGAACAGGAACCGGGGTCTCCCGTGGTCTAATGGCTAACGCCTTGGATTCATAAGCGGGAGATGGTGGGTTCGATTCCCAACCTCCGGCAGGAATTTTATCATCCCATGGCTCGCTGGTAAAATCCCTCGCTAAACCCTGGATGTCGGCGCTAATGACCTAGATGTAGATGAGCCGTAAAAAAAAAAAAAAAAAAAAAAAAAAAAAAAAAAAAAAAAAAAAAAAAAAAAGAACTGGAGCCGCGCTAAGATGACGCAGTTCCTGCGAGTCGGGCTTTTTTTTATTTAAAAATGAATTTGCGTTAAGGAAGTGAATAATAACCGAAAAATTTCGTTTTTAGACTTTTTCAGGCAATGTTTTAAATTTTTCTCTCCGTAAGAACCATCCTCGTTCTTCAAGGAATATTATAAAAAAAGAATTAGCGAAATCGGTTCAGTTGTTCTCGAGATTTGCGCTTACCAACACATTTGGCGATTCATTTTTATATAATATGTTACCACTACGAATACTGATTTTTGTCTAAATATAACGAAAAATACGGCTGGTAGTGGCGAATTGGCAATATGGGTACAGAGTAACCCCCCCCCCCCCCTCCTAATGATCCGATTTAGTTTATTTTTACAACCCATTTTTCCCTGTAGAATACCACTAAGAATACTTAGTTTCGTTGAAATATAACAAAAATTACGGCTGGCATGGTCAAATTAGTGTTTTGGGTCCGGGCTAAGCCCCCCCTTCAGGTGGACCGATTTTGATGGTTAACGAACTCGTTCAATCGTTTGCTAATTGTATGCTATATACCAAGTTTCGTGACGAAAAAACAAAAACTCTGGCCGCTATTGTGTTAACAGACACACACACACACACACACACATATATATAATATATATATATATATATATATATATATATATATATAAATTTTGACGGGGGTCATTTTCGGAAACTACTAGGCAGGATCGATAAAGATTTGAAGACATTTTTCAAAAATTCCGTCATGAGTGCAACCTCAATAGCTACTTTCCTTCGGAGGAAAGTGCTAAAATGATATCCAAGAGTGTTAATGTGAAGAAAAAATGTTTTAATGGGCAAAAAATACTATTTTCCGAGTGAAATCCCGATTCGCAGAAAATGTTTTGGGCGAGCTTCGATTGGCCCCTTTTTAGATGATAAGTTTTTTTTGGTCCTCCTTTAGTACATTTCTAAATTAAAACCCATTTTTTTAATCTTTAAGAATGTATGATAAAAAATTAAATAGGAAAGAAATGAACATTTCAGAACATTAAACTTTACAGTTCTCAAAACTATGTTTTTTCAATCGGGCGATAATCTGACGTCTTCAATTTTTGCCCGATCAACTTAAAATTTTAACTGCAGCTTCCTCATAATATTTGCTAGTAAAGCACTCAGGAATTTTTTGATTCTTTGAATTATAATGATGATATAATGATCGATTTTCGACGGATTTTGTAATAGAATATGAATAATTGTTCACCATTTTCGAAAAAATTACTATTTCTTAAAATTCCTACGTTCTTTACTACATTTAACCTTCTTCTTTCGAAATAATTTTATTTTTTGAGAAAAATTGCCGCCCGCAGACTATCGCCTGTAAAAAAAGAGGATTTCCGTTTTCCAGACACAGCGCCACCATTATTTTTTCTGAAGAATTGAAACTTATTTTTTTGAATATTTTAACATCCCACAAAAAACTTTATAATTTTAAGAAAATTAATTTGATTTTGATCGCACAAGGTAGTATTAGGTAGTATAAGAAGATATACGTCCTAATACATTTCAAAGATTGTCCCAAAGCCAACAAGTTTGAAAAAGAATGTGTGTCTGGCTCTGAATGGACAAATGCCCTAAAACTGAACGTCAATTATGCGCCATTGAGAGGCGTTCCTAGCGTTATGGGAGCATCAAATGTTGGACCCCTCTGTCGCAAGTGCGGGAGAGAGAACGAAACACCAGCGCACGTGCTTGGAAACTGTCCAAATAGTATGCTTCTTGTCACTAGGCGTCACCATAACCTCAAACATAGGCTTATTGCTCTCCTTCAAGAAAAAGGCTTCCAATGCCATGAAGAAGTCTACGGCGTGGATGAAGATGGCTCCTCGAGATATGCTGACATCATAGCATTTCAGGCAGAAAGTAAATCAGCATATATAATTGATCCGACAATCAGATATGAGACTAACGATCCCTTGCAGGCAGAGGCAATTGACAGAGAGAAGAAGGCTATATACACTAAATGCATCAAGACATACCAAGAGAAGTTTGAAGAAGCCTATGGAAGAAGGAATTATACTGTACAAGGCCTGTGGTTCGGCACGAGAGGGACGATCCCTAAAGCAACTAATGACTTCCTTGAAACGCTGGGACTAGATACAAGCAAGCTAGCTAGCCTCGCGGAATCAATTCTTATTGATTCCCTGGGGATTCTCAGCTATCACATTTACGGGAGCTGAACAGCTGCTAATCATTCTTTCGAAGATTATTTTTTGTTCACCTTGTAAATTATAAAAAATATCCAAATTCACCATAAAAAAAAAAAATAAAAAATAAATAATTACATATAGAGTCATTTTTAAATATCATTTTACCAAATTTCCTTTTCTTTTCCTCCACATTAAAAAATTAATTAACAGACATTCCAAAAATCAATTCAATAAATTTTCGAAAGAATGATTAGCAGGCTGTGTGTGTAGCAACCCAATAGACTTGGGCAGTAATCTTTATTTGTTTGTTTATTGAATAAAGCTTTTCTCTTTCTCTAGTCCATTTTGTTCAGGCGTAGATCACTGAAATTGAGTCATTCAATATCTCCTATCTGGATGATGCTGAGATAAGATTTCCTGGATCTTTAAGGGATGGTGCAGAGGAAATACTCGCTAATCCTAATGAATGGAAGGCAGATAGAGTAGGAAGAGGAAGCAGTGTTTCCGCTTTTCCGCTTCCTCAGTCGTTGCCTTCCTAAGATTAAACCGTTCAATGTATCTCTCATTTACCCCTGCACTTAATCGATTCCTGATTTCCATGGGTGTAACATTCCAGGAGATCCATGGCCGTTATAGCGCGGGGGTCTGTTTGCGAAACCCACATCCAGTTACTTGTGAAGTATATATCTGTAGTGATTATAAAAGTGATTCAGCGCACGCGCATAAATCATTCGCTTTTCTATTGGCTATTCATATGGGCACCACTCTAGTCAATCCAACTCGCAAAAATTAATGGAATTCCATTAATTTTAGCGAGATGGATTGACTAGAGTTTTGATATCATCTTAAGCGAGCGGAAACGCATAGTACGTATTCCCATAATGCGAAATAAATATAAAATGTAACTATGTTATGGAACCACAGGGGAAAAAAACGGCGAAACTTTACAATTACCATTGATTTTATTAATATTAACTTTTTTATTAATAAACATTGCATGCTTAAATATATTCTGCTTATTTTCATGTATGCTCTAAAAGCCTGACATTATTACTTACAAATACAAGTTATCTAACGGTTAGTTAGAATCCATATTTTATAAATATAGTAGTAAAAAAAGTTACTTTTAGTAGTGATTGCAGGGATTTCAAATACTTTTCATTACTATATTAACGTTTGATTACTATGTTTATGTAATATGGTTTCTAACCTTAGATAACCAGTAAAGAAGTAATAGATAACCTGCAAAGAACCTGCAAGCTAATCAGTAAGTACCAAAATCACTGTTTAAAATCGAGAAAGATACTTCAAAGTAACTGGATGTGGTCTTCGCAAACAGACCCTAGCGCGTTTCCTCCCTTCCTCCATAGGGAGGAAACCCCCATATAAGGTTGACCTCATGACGCAATAGAACATTTATCGTTTCAGAACCCATACATCACGAAAATAAACGAGGTCCAATTATGTAATTATACATTTGTATATATGTCTGTTCGCGCTCTTAACAGGCTCCACAACGCCATCATCCCCACTATCCCTTTACATGAAATATGTCTTTCTTTAAATCTTTTTCCTTACAATTATCTTACTTTGGGCTAAATCATTTTTTTAAAAAATATCTCAGCGTTGAAATAATGTCTACTAAACGTGATCTCTACGTACACTTCAATTTGTAAAACACAAATAAGGCCCTTCAGAGGGACCCGAACTACCCCAAGGGACCGGGTAGCAGAGGGGTATTCCCATTCAATGGACTGAAAATGCATTCTTTTTAGGCATAGTGGATACAAAAGTGACTAAAGGTAACACAACATACCGTTGGATATTGAAAAAAGATGTCACTGAGGTGGGCTTTCAGTCCCAAAAAGAAGAAATAGGTTTGTCACGAATTTATCTGTCAGGCCATGGAGCATGCCGGCCAGTTTTCTCGAAAGTGCTTATCAGTCTCGGATGGTTTAATAAGTAATAAATATATATATATATATATATATATATATATATATATATATATATATATATATATATATATATATCATGAAGATTAGATAGTTAGCCGTCGTGGTGATAAGCAAACACGGAATAGTTGGGCTACTCTAGGGGTGGTAGCCTTCTGCAACTAAAATGACAAGAAAAAAAACCCAGAAATTAATACTAATTTATACTAATAATAATAACTTATTTCTAGTTCTTTTATAATAAGTATAAATTAGTATTAATTTCTGTTTTTTTTTTCTTGTCATTTTAGCTGACGAAGGTTACCAAAGAGTAGATGAAATGTCCTAAATATAGATTTTATTACAAAAATCGTATTGAGGCTTCTTTAGCCGAATCCCAACTATTCCATTTGTGCTTATATATATATATATATATATATATATATATATATATATATATATATATATATATATATATTAGCGGGACAGTCCCGCTCTTGTCCCAGTGTCCTGCCCGGTTTTATCAATGTCCCGGAAGCAGCTGTAAGATGTAAATAGTAATTAATTTAAGTTTTTTTTTAAGAATCTTTTATGAATCGGTTACTTTTCTACAATTAACTTTTTTGACTATGTCAGTATTCTAACAGTAATCTGTAAGCAAACACTGGAACTACTTGCACAGCGCTGTCAAGCGTAAATTAAGTAACAAAAATTACTTTTTTTTTTATTTTTAAAAAGTGGGTAGACTAACAATTTAAAGTTCCAGATTTCCCACTCCCCGTTACTTCCTAAGCTTAAAAAAGTCTTAACTCTCCGTTTTGCTTCTAATTTGTACCATTTTTATTCCACCCCCCGTATGCCCATCCCACATATATATATATCTATATATATATATTTATATATATATATATATATATATATATATATATATATATATATATATATATATATATGTATATATATATATATATACTTCGATCACTCTCTCACTCTCTCTCTCTCTCTCTCTCTCTCTCTCTCTCTCTCTCTCTCCCCCCCTAGAGTGCTTGCTACTTATTATCTTCTCCATTATCCCTACTAATCTACCCTTGTTATTACAATTACTAAAACTATTAACCATAGAATCTCCATACTCCATAAGCATCTCCTTGCAAGGATATTTTCCCGGGAAATTCCTTCTCAGCCTCGGCTCTACTGAGTTACAAAGTTTCAGAGCTTCTCCATTATCTTTTTGTAGCAGATAGAATGAGCTTTCTTATCTCGCCTCGGAAATTCCTTTAAGGAAGGGAAAAACCTGGTTTTCCTGTTTAGAGTCGGCCAGGATAAAGATTTTATAAAAATTCATTAGCCATTCCGTTTTAATAAGGTACCTAGTTCTTTTACATAATGCTATCTAAACTATTTGTAAACGCCATAATTATTTAATTACTAGATAATTGGGCGATTTTCATTAAAATATGTTTAAATATTTTACCTATTTGCGGTGTGGAAAATATGTCAAGAGCGTCAGATTTGCTTTGGGGGGAAAATACATGTTAATTGCAATGAAAAACAAGAAAAAAAATGTTTATATAAGTTGACATATAAGAAAATATATATCAACTATACTAAGGAAATATGACCTAACTAAATGTTATACCAACCAAATACTTATTCAGTGGCAGACAGCATGGTACAACACTAACGACAATAAACAACGACAGATTAAACAAACAGTGACAGAATGGTCATCCAGCAGAAGAGGAAACCGGAGAGAAGAGGTAGTTCTAACTCGACTCCGAATTGGCCATTCTCTACTTACTCACGGACACCTCAGTGTAACCAATTGCTAACTTTAAGACATATACTTACAGACTGTCGAAGAAGAGAACAATTAAACATACCCACACACCTTACAGAACTCTTGTCCGATGGTAGCCATTATTTGAATCAGATATTTAAATATTTACAAACTATACATATATATCACACAATTTAACGAACTCATGAAAATGTTTACTCTGTCATTTTTTATAACTTTCTTATTTTTTTTTTTTTTAATATATGTTTGGCTTTTAAATGTATTTGCTACTTTTTCTGAAATTATATTTAGTTTCTTTATGTTATGATTATCTATTATAATTTATTTATGAATATTATCATTTTGTCTACTTTGTCTAAGAATAGGCCATTCACGGCTGACGCACGTACACCTCATGACGAGACAGGACAGACCGATATGTGAAGTATGTAACACTACACTGACAATAAAACACATCCTGACTGAATGTCGGTTGAGAGAAAACTATGACTTACCGGACAACATGACTGAACTACTCTCAGATAAAAGCCAGTATATAGACAAGATATACACATATTTAAAAAATACAAATATATTTAACAAACTGTGACGATACGTCACATAATAAGATCCTCTATTTACGTATCTGTCTAACATTATTTGTACAGGTAATCTGAAAACCAGATATATCTATCTTTGAGAATAATATTACACCAATCTATTTCAAGCATTAACTAAATCTGAACATAAACAATACAGACACAAACTAAACTGTTTGCTATGAACAAATTGCAGCATTAAATACATTTTAATTGGTAAATTACTGTGTAGCGAAAAACAATAACAATAAAAACAAGCAATGTAGTAATAATGTGCAATATTAGTATATGGATAATGATAAGGAATAATGTAATAATAATAATGTGTAATATAAGTATATATATAATAATAAGGAATAAATGTAATAATAATAATATTAATGAATAAAATAATTATATAGATATAATAATGTACGCCATAAGTCTATAGATAATAATAATGTATAATGTATGTATAATGTAAATATAAACAATTAATATAGATATAGTGCAGTAATATACGCATATGTATATATGTGTGTGTGTATGTGTATGAATTCTGTAATCATGTAATCATCATTTATTGTCAAATCATCATATCTCCATTTATTGTTAAATTATCATTTATTGTAATCTCTGTTATAATCATTTATGTAATCATCATCTATTTTGTAATCATGTAATCATCGTTTATTGTTATAGAGTATATCGCTAAAAACTGCGAAACTTTTAATAAATAAATAAATAAATTATCATTTTGTTCAAAGCTGACGTTTCCATATAGATTTAATAATTTGCTAGTCGCCTCCGTTGCGATCAAGCAAATAAATAAATATATCATCATAAATAAATAAATATAAGAAAATATTTTTGACGGCGTCGCACGTTCCTAAGGAGCGCAGGTTTTGAGTTGTCAAAGTGTCCCCCAATGACTAAAATTTTTCAAATGCATTTTGTTTGCAACAAACTCAGTAAATTGTCTTTGTCCTATAATACAATATTATTATGTTAAACCGTTATAAGATAATTTGATTTCAATAAAAAATCTTCCCAGTTCCAAAAACATCGAAGAAAACAGAAAACACATTGTTCCTAGGAAAAATGAATTTTCATCGCAAATATTTACCTAATGTGGCCACAATACTTGATCCGTCGCATAGTTTACTAAGGAAAAAATAATCGGTCTGATGAATGTCAAAACGTCTGACTCGCAGGAACTGCATCATCTTAGCGCAGTTCCGTTCTTATCCCTGGTCTAATTTGGAAAGATTAAAATAGAAATAGTTAGTATTTTGGTTCCACCGTTCTTGAAAGGTCTTGATTTATGATCTTACCTGGATGGGTCGGCCAACCCCAGAAAGGCCCCCGCATAAAGGCAAATAGTTACAAGGCCTTCGATCTCTTTCTTGGAAATCTATATTTCTAACAATAAATTGTTTTTATTATTTTACTTAACCTGTTTTATTGTCAGAAACATTATCCAACTATAAGCAATTAAAAAATAACAAGGAATAAAAACAAAAAGAACCTTTCAAATAAATTAAATTAATTACATTAAAGATTTAAGCACTTATTTCTCCTATTGACAACGCCAAATCAAAACTTTCTTCAGAACCATTTTTGTAGAGCATTCAGTAAGCTTTCGAAGGGTAACCGTCCGTTTACCAAGATTCTCAACCGTTTTCGAGATATTAACGAAAGTACACAAAGTTACCAAAACTTTTCATGACAGTTAATAAAATATTTTATTCTAACCCTTCCTTAACTCCAAACGTAACCAAAATTTTAACATGTCAGTTTTGATGAAATTCGAACAAGCATAAAATGTTTCAACTGTATCCCATGATTCTAAGTACCCAAACGAAAAACGTTATTCAACAAATATTTTTCCAATTTTCTCGATAACGGTTAAAGCTATCGCCATAAAAATGGTTTCAGTCGTTTTCCTAGGCCAAGAAGCCTATAAGAAGAGTACTTGCAAGCATGTAAAGTAAGCGCAACGATTTTTTTCGCGCGAATTTCTCTCCAAAACCCATGTTCCGGTGGGCGGGTTCTGCTGGTTAACGAACTTGACCTTTCAAATTAGACGAAAGATTTTTGTACCAAATTTCATTAAAATCGGACCATTATTCGCTGTGCTAGACCGCGAACAGACAAATATATATATACCGTTATTTTCTTTCTCTAGGGGTCTAAAACGCAAAATTTTCTAGTCGGCACTTCCGGATTGCGTCATGAGGTCAACCTTATAAGCGGGGTTCCTCTCTATGGAGGGAGGGAGGAACCGCGAAAAACCAAGTAATAAAAAAGTTCCTATCAGATCGGAGTCTCTTGTTAATCGTTTTTTTGTTTTGTTTATAGTTAAATTTATCTGTAAAATTGGTATTATTATAAAATAAGACAAGAAAATGTGAAATAATTTTCCTAGAGGGAACCTTGACAAGGTTAGGGAGTAATTTTACATAGTAGTGAGGTAAGGTACCCTTGTCAACCGAGAAGTACCTGGGGCAATAAACTATTTCCTGAAAAGTCCAACCAAAATTATAACTTTTGCTACTCTAAGCTTTCCAAATGACACTAGGGTTGGGGTTGGGTTGGTAGTTTAAGGATAGAAAACTGCTAGGTCATCTCCGCCCTAAGAGTATAGTTAAATTGTGCAAGTTTAATGTTAGGATGGAGAGTGTTTTCAGTATTATCTGTTTGAGATAGAGTAGTGTTACTAAAGTTGTATTTCTTAAAATCTTGCTTTGGAAAAAATTATTGTTATTAAAAAATTGCATAGATACGTGTATAAGAACCAGATTAAAATGTCCGTAAAAAAAGAAAGGTAAACACACACAAAAAATGTATATATTTTGTTTTATTTTATTTATTTATTTTTTTTTTTATTCTTTTTAAATATTTTTTTTGTTATTACTTTTGACATGTTAGTCAATTCATACTTCTTTTTTTTCTTTTCTTTATTTTTTCTTCTTCTTTTGTTTAATCTTTTTTTTTGTATATATATTTTTATTTATTTTTTTTATATCTCATATAAAAAATAAATAAATTACGCTAAGATGACGCAGTTCCGTAGAGTTGGACTTTTTCATATAGAGTAAGAATTTTAATTTGTACTGGGCCTCCCTGGGAGAAAATATTGAAAACTCTTGAAAATGTACAATCAAAATAAAATTTGTCATGAAGTATAAATTAGTTTGAAAGGTTTTTGTTGTAAATAAAGCCCCTGAATATAAATGAAACTTTGTTTGAATATAATTTCCACATATTCCATAGATATATGCTATGATTTCCACCTGGCTGTGGCGAGACACAGCCATTCCTCGCGGATCAGTGGTCTGTAGACGGTTTGAATAACTAGTTGCCGAGTTTGCAATAATAAAGTTTCGGAATAGGGGAACGGGGGAAGGGGGGAGGGGGTAGTGAATCCCAATTTACACTATGTTAGCCCGGGGGGGGGGTCTTTCTAATTTCAGGGTCCATTTAAGGAGTCCCGCCCCTTTCCTACTATCTTTCTTCCTGTCTCCCAAGGACCAACCCCTTCCTTATCTGCTCTTGTTCGACAGGGGTCGCTCTTAATGAGAGCCAATTTTCGCCAAATTTCACCCCCGACTTAACCCCGAAGTGGAGATTGGGGTCTTATGGAATAGGTAATTTCCGCCTAAACTCAGTGTTATGAAATTCCGAATTTTTTTTGCTGTCCCTCCATATGGACAGGGAACCCAGATTTCGAGATCTGACAAGAACTTAAACATTTCATAGCTCATATATATATATATATATATATATATATATATATATATATATATATATATATATATATGGTCAAAGTAAAAAAATATGGGAAACGATTTAGGCAACGATTTGTGTCAGTGGCTTTTGTCGGACACGTCCATCTCAAATTTTGGTGAATCGAACCAAAAATTACGACCAGTATGGGCAATGTAATTATAATATGGTTCTGGAGCAAACTTCCCCCGCAGATGGACCTATTTTGGTAGTTAACGAACTCGTTCAATCGTTTCCTATGAGAACGCTAAATAACAAGTTTACTTGTGAAGTATATCTCTCTGTGTGTATATATATATATATATATATATATATATATATATATATATATATACAGGGTGTCTCAGTCTTAAAACGACAGACTTCTTATATGGAAGGGGAATCGAAAAACTGAGTCCTAACGCAAAAAATCGTTGTTTTTTTTTTACAAATCCCGATGTATCGCACGAAAAAAACCACCTCACGTTTTTACGTTCTCCTAATTTTTCTTCTGAATCTCGATTATCAGGATCTTAAGGATTTCTTTATTCCCCCCCCCCCTGTATGAGAAAATATTATATTCCATTTACATCAACAGAAAAGGTGAAAAAACCTAAAACATTGAAGTCCACAGGTTGATAATATTTGCCTCATCAAGTTAATCCGACTCCAAGAGTAGTAGATGGGATCTATGGAACTCCGAGTTACCGACGGACCAACTTGACTACAAAGTTGTATAGTTATTAATTATATGAGTATTTAATTAATTATAAATTACATTTTGTTAGGTAATTGAAATTTCTCACTAACTTACTGTATTTGTAATTAAAGCACTCAATTACTATTAGTTCTAGACTCTAACTTCATTTATCTGTAATTTTAGAGGAAATACCTGAAGGGTTCATTACAAAAACCAGACAAGCCCAAAAATTGTTATTTTGAGATAAATAAATCGTCTTCCTCTCCAAAGTCTGCTCTATATATTGATATTATTGCTGTCTCCAAAAAACAGATAAATCACATTATATATGAGTGTGAAGTTTTAGCGATTCTACAAAAATAAGACAAGTCCATCGCTTTTCCACCAAAATACAGACTATTCCTTGGACCAGTGTGGTATTTTCACAATTTTCATCGTTCAAAAATGATTTGTACTTTGTCAGGATTATATAATAAATAATCCTATTTGAGGATTAAATTATTTCTGATACTAAGATTTCTGCAAAAACCAGAAGGGCCCTTAACGTTTGTTATATTTTCTCAATTATCCTGTGGCAGCTAGCGAGATGTAAACACTAACCTGGCCAGTGTAACCTCCTCCTAATATCAACCATACACGCCCACCGTTAGTGTTGCCAAAGTGTAAAGATAAGAGACAAATTAATAATTTTACAGGGGGTACACTGCAAAGCAACCCTGCGTCACAAGACCTGTGAAAACCAGTGTGTTAATGGCGTCTACCTGTGCATGTGCTCTCGTGGTGTTCCAAGTTTCTTTATCAGACATTATTTATTCATTTATTATTATTACCTCGAAGAACGTTTTATTTTTGTTATCAGTTTTTATAATTTATCCTTATTATTATTTTTTAATTTCGTCTGTGCAGAGTTAACTTATTTATTTTATCGAAGCATTATAGTGACTTTTATTGGTAAAACTGAAGGAGAGTGTCCTCAGCACCGATTTTCTTCAAAGTTTGCACTATAACGTATTTTGATGCACTAAACACGATTCCGTTGAAAAAAAAAGTTGCTCGCAACTAGGAAAGAAGTTATTTTTAAAAAAAAGTTCACTGTTATGAAGGTTAGGGAAGACTGCCTTGGACGAATTTTAGGCATAGAATTCTTTTCATTTCTGCGAGTTGGATTGACTAGGGGTTTTGATGTTTTCTTGAGCGAGCGGAAACGCATAGCACGTATGCCCAAAAGTGCGACAGTTTACGACCAAGTCAGCTACCACAGGTGAGTCTAAATTTCAATTACACTTCGTCATTAAGGACTATTGCGCAGGCGCGTGTTTACATATAAGCTGTTTACCCAGTCTTTTATAACCTCCATAACAGTGAACTTTATTGCTTAATAACTTCTTTCCTAGTTGCGAGCAACTTTTTTTTTCAACAGATTCGTGTTTAGTGCATCAAAATACGTTATAGTGCAAATTTTGAAGAAAATCGGTGCTGAGGACACTCTCCTTCAGTATTACCCTTTTATTTTACAAGTTTTATTATTTTATTATCCCGCTACCAGTACACTAAAATCCTCTTAAAAAATATATTTATTTTAGATACAAAGTTGTTAGTGGGACAATAGTATGCATAAAAGCAATTATCATTTCATCCTGCACAAAATGAAGCTACGCATTTTCTTTAAGTTTCTGAACATTTTACTTTTTGGAATTGTCTGGTTTTTGTAATGAACCCTTCAATTATATTACTAGTATTAATTTAAATTTTTAATAATGCCATAGAGAAAGAATTTGAAAACAAAATATTTGGCCATTTCGTACGAAGGAGCTATAGCCGGTTCAAATAGATGTAGTTTACTGGTGTAGAAAGTACACATGCCCGAACAAGAGGGGGTTACAAAATTTCAATATAAATTATTTATTTATTTATTTTGCTTTACAACTTTGGCGATTCTCCTGATCAATTATAAAATATGTACAAATGGTTGCTTAATTTGTATACAAATGCAAATTCTTTCTCTAATATCCTTGGAAGAGAATGGGCGAATCTGAAAAAACAACTTTTATTTTCTGAGTCAGAAAGATGTAGGTAACACGACGCTTTGCCTTGTTTCTCTGGTTCGCCTTTAGTTCTCTCAAAGTTTCAACATAAAGTGAAAAACACCATCATCTATGAAAAAATCCATGTCCGTTTTTAAGGGGGTCAGAAACTCCCCTCTTAGCATTTTGTTACCCATACATTTTTGTAGTAATTCTAATTGCATACCTTATCAGTTGCATAATTTTTCAATCAGATTTATGAATCAGCATTCAATAGAGCAAACATTTGCCCTTGCTATCCTGAAGCACTTTCAGAACTTCGATTTCCCAACATCCGGATTTCGTGATTCGCCCATTCCCTACCAAGGTCCTATTATGTAGTAGGGGATGATAAAGTTAAAGGTAAATAAACCAATAACATACAAACAATAATGAGTAAATATAGAACATAATCGTATTTTTAAAAACTAGTGGCAACAAAATGTTTTGGGCGTAACGTTACGTTCGTGCGTTCATATTTATATTTATTATTTAATTTTTCTGATGTGCGGATATACTAAATCTTGTTGTATATATTAATGTGTTGTAGATATTTTAGTATAGTGTTTATGTGTATACTGTCAAGTGTTAGCAGCTCCTGAACGTCGTGAGGTATGTCAAGATGATTACGTTCTCTGCAATCTGTCAATATCTGTTTTACTGTAAGTGTTGTGTTGCACTATTTACAAACTGGTATTTACAAAAGGTACGGTTATTCGTCAACCAAGGCTTAACAGTTTTATTTGTCGTAATTTATTATTTTTTGCGTCCAGTAACATTAACAAGTTATTATTGATGGGTGTTAACAGGACACTGAGGATGAGGTTCTGACCTCGAAAACGTTTTGTTAAAATAAAGGAATAAAACAGTGAAGGTGTTTGTCCTGCTTTGCATCCTATTTACTATGATGAACCTTCACCAGTACTATGATGAACCTTCACCAATACTATGATAACCACAATTGTAGTTATTATCAATGTGTGTCAATTGTACATTTACAAAGCCCGTAGCTATGTCAATGTTATCTATTGATTATGTAGGGTTGTAATTGTGTGGTTTCTGTAAATGTGTACAGTAAAGAGCTTAATGAGTCTGTCTGACTTAAAATCATAATCTCACGTCTAGTGGAGTCCTGTAATTTCGAAAATGCTAGAAGTATGGCTTAGGGCCGCCACACACTATGAAATAGACCGGACAGGTTCACCCGTCCGGTGCGCCTGTACGGTCTACCTCATAGTCTGTGGCGGAACTTTACTACCCCCATTCTACCCTTTCCGGCGACCTCACACCTGATGAAAATTCGATTATTTCCACCTGACAGGCGAGTAGACCTCATGTGTGTGTGGGGGTTGTCAGGTGTACCTGATGAGGTCTCAGTTTTCTGCAACTCTGATTTGTTTTACCGTTGTGGCCTTTTTATTTATTTATTTATGGAATCAGTTTAAAGTGTAAAATGTCTCATAAAATTAACGAAGTTCTTAGTGATTTCATCGAAATTTATAAAAATGAACCATGTTTATGGAAAATAAAAGACGATGATTTTCACAATGGAAATAAAAGGGATGCTGCATATCGCAAATTAGTATACAAACTGCAGAAAATATATCCAAATGCAAACGAGAGTATGGCTGAAAGTAAAATTAATAGTTTTCGATCTAATATTCGAAAGGAGTAGAGCAAAATTGACTCCTCAAGATTCTCAAAGTAGCTGCTAGTTTTTCGTTTGGGGATATAGCGGCCCTCATTTGTCTATATTTCTTCTTAATGAAAAGAGATACAAGTGACAATAACTCGTTGTAAACTTATTCGTTCATGCGCCGATAATTGCGATAATCCGTTGGTTCATCTCTTAATTCGTTCAGCAGATTGATATGGGTGAATTTATTTCTTCTCTGCAACCATTCCTTACACCATTGTTTGCGTTTTTTTCGTTTGTTTTTACGTGTCTCAAATATTACTGCAAATAGAGAGAGATAAAGTAGATCATCTCCTGGAGGATCCATGTTGAAGACTGACAAACCTGTCCGGTACACCTGAACAGTGTGGGTGACAGGTAGACCGTACAGGTGCACCTGACGGGTGTACCTGTCCGGTCTACCTCATAGTGTGTGGCCGGCCTTAGTGATCTGCAGTGTATATGCTGAAGTCGCCATGTAGCTTTAATAGGTATGGTGTAGCTGCGGCTGCAATTTAAATGATCAACAAGCAGCAACATTTCGGATGTTTATTTAAACTTCTCTAGAACAGTAAGGAAATCATGTTATGTGGAACGTTACCATTCGAAAGCTTAATAAAATCGTTTAAAAATGTTCTGAAGTAATTAGAAAAAATTGTTCTGAAGTAGATTGAAAATTGCTTATAGCCGAAACGTTTCTGTAACAAAACTTAAAGAAAATCTACCTACAGCATCTTAGTCTTCAACTTAGGATCTACACATAATAATAATAGTTCTGAAGTAGTTTTCGATTCGTCATTTTCAGAATTCAGAAAAATATATGCTTAAACTTTCTTAAGTGATGCTTTAAGCAGATTTTTGCATTTTTTTATTTTTATGTAAGCATGTGCCTTATAATTTTTAATTTATATTGGTAATTTTAATTCTTAAGAGCTGAAAATGGCTTATGATAGCTCTAACAATCTGTTTGAAGTGAATTGAAAAGGGTAAAAATAAAATGTTGTTTTATGTGAGTCATAAGATAGCTATATAAATACATACGTATATGAATTCAGGAATATTCGGTGCGCTTTCATCTTCTAGCTCCAGCGTTCCTTGGGAAATTCTCCATTCCTCTCCTGTTCTTCAGAAAACGCCCAGTTTAATTAGCCCAATTTTAGGTAAATTCAAACCCTAATTAGTCGGCTTTGTTTGTCTCTCTTTCTCTCCCTCTCACCCCCTCTCACTCCCTCTCTCTCTCTCACTGGGACTTCTAATTTTACTTTTAATCACCTTTCAACCACACCCTAACCTCAAAGATTTCATACTAAGAGCTCAAATATTGGTGATAGATGATATATTTCTTATTTTTTTGGTTTGTTTATATAGCAAGCTACCTTAATTTCAGTTTGATCCTCGAATCCCCCAAGCTTGTCTTTTTTCATCAGGAGACAAGCATTTGTGCTTGTCCGCACAATTGTGCTTATCCCGAACGTATAAAGGTCGGCTAATCACATCCTGTCCATAGCCGCAGCAGAATAAGCAATGTTGAGTCCTAGCGGGAGGAACAGCCAACATGAAAGCTTTTCTCTCCATAGGATGGAATTTAGACAGCCTCGGACTCCGTGAAACCAACTGGCCTATGTGTACTGACTACCTTCCATTTCTAGCCTCTTACCCTCATGTTGAACAAGTATCGTTGGCTGATTACGATCAATTGAACCTTCCAGACCATATAAGCCAAAAATTAGTTCCATATATGTATGTATATATATATATATATATATATATATATTAAACGACGTCAATTTTTTTTTTTTTTTTTTTTTTTTTTTTTTTTTTTTTTAATTATCTGTTTATTTGATATTTAAAATAAAACATAATATATGGATTGTGTACCTACAGACCACCAGGCTAAATTTACAATTTAAAACAAATTAGCTATAATATTATTGACCTGCCAATGACCCAGCAGGGTAGAGGCAGTATAATAAAAAAAAAAAAAAAAAAATATTATTGACAATTAATTTAATGCAAGGAATGTATCTTCTTCATTTCTTTGCTCTATTACATTATGACCATGAATATAAAATTCATGAATTAAAAAGAAAATATTTACTGATAATAAATACTATATATATATATATATATACAATAGAATATAAAATTAGGGATTAATGAGTTAATGTTTATGTTTAGTTATCACACTGCTGGTAGTATAATCCAGTCGTTAGCCATGCACTTGGCATGATCTGTTATACTTATTTCAGTAATAAATGTTTTGTCCTTTTATGTACATATCTCTTAGTACTACTTTTGCTATAAGTGCCTATATTCTTAATCAGCGGGTTAGGTTTTCCCTTGCATGCTTTAAAAGTCCGACTCGCAGGAACTGCATCATCTTAGCGCGGTTCCGTTCTTATCTCTGGACTGATTTAAAATGATTAAAATAAAAGCTGTTATTATTTTGGGTCCACATTTCTAGAAAGCATGAAGATTAGATAGTTAGCCGTCGAGGTGATAAGTAAAGATGGAATGGTTGGGATTCGGGTAAAGAAACCTCAATACGATTTTTGTTAAAAATCTATATTTAGGACGTTTTGGCTACTCATTGGTATCCTTCGTCAGCAATGAAAGTGCCGGGAGGCAGAGGAGGACCAAAGTTGACAGTTCCATCTTTATTTTCAAGAAAGGTCTTATTTACGATCTTAACTGGATGGGTCCCCGCCCTAGGAAGGACCCCGCTAGGCATTTGAAAAGCTATATCTTGGAAATCAATATTTCTAAGATTAAATTGTTTTTCTTATTTTTCTTAACCTGATTTATTATCAAATACATTATCCAACTATAAGCAGTTAAAAAATAACAAGGAATAAAAACAGACAAAAAGAACAGTTCGAATAAGCGAAATCAATTACTTTAAAGTTTTAAGCACTTATTTCTCCGATTGACATCGTCTAATAAAAACTTTCATCAGATCATTATTTGTAGAGCATTTAGTAAGCTTTCTAATGGTATCCTTCCGTTTACCAAGATTGTCAACCTTTTTCGAGATAATAAGAAAAGTAGGGGTCTCCCGTGGTCTAGAGGCTAGCGCGCTAGATTCATAAGCGGGAGATGGTGGGTTCGATCCCCACCGGCGCCAGAAATTTTCTCATCTCAGGGCTCGCTGAGAAAATTCCTGGTTGCACCCTGGATCTCGGCGCTAATGGCCAAGAATTATGTCGATGCGCCGTAAAAAAAAAAAAAAAAAAAAAAAAAAAAAAAAAAAAAAAAATAAGAAAAGTATACAAAGTTACCACAACTTTTTATGACTGTTAATAAAATATTTTATTCTAACCCTTCCTTAACTCCAAACGTAACACAAATTTCAACATATTAGTTTTAATGAAAGTAGAACATGCAGAAAATGTTTCAACTGAATCCCATGATTCTAAGTACCCAAACCAAAAACGGTATTCAAAAACTATTTTTCCAATTTTCTCGAAAACGGTTAAAGTTATCGCCTTGAAAATGGTTTCATTCTTTTTCCTAGCCCAAGAAGCCTATAAAACGAGTGCTTACAAGCTTATGAACTCAAAAACGTAAGCGTTACGACTTTTTTGCGAGAATTTCACCCTAAACCTAGAGAGCGAACAGACAAATATATATATATATATATATATATATATATATATATATATATATATATATATATACAAATTTGAACCACCTTCATTTTCGGTCTCTAGGGGTTCTGAAACGCAAAATACCGGTTTCTAGTCGGCACTTCGGGATTGCGTCATGAGATCAACCTTATAAGCGGGGTTCCTCCCTATGGGGGAGGGAGGAACCGCGCTAAAAAACTTATACGTGAGCTTGTATATTGACTTTAATGCGCGGAATATTGGATATGTTATGAAGTGTTTCTATTTTGGTGTATTTGGGTAAGTTATTTGCGATTTTTATACATTTATTTTTAAAAATTTGAAATGAGATCAATATTCATAAGGACATTCTAAAGGAATGGAGCGTACTCTACTAACCCTGATGAGGGATGTGCTTAGTTATGCTGCTTCTGCGTGACGGACTTTGATATGTTTTAATATGTTGTTTTATTAAATATTTCCAACGTTCCCCAATAATTCCCACACTGGTTATTTGTTTTGAATAAAGTGTAAAACTTAACGCATCCACTGCTACCCCTGCACTGGTACGAGCTGACTATTGCGCTGTTTTCTCATAAAACTTAACGCATCCACTGCTACTCCCGCACTGGTACGGGCTGACTGTTGCGCTGTTTTCTCATAAAACTTAACGCATCCACTGCTACTCCCGCACTGGTACGGGCTGACTGTTGCGCTGTTTTCTCATAAAACTTAACGCATCCACTGCTACCCCCGCACTGGTACGGGCTGACTGTTGCGCTGTTTTCTCATAAAACTTAACGCATCCACTGCTACTCCCGCACTGGTACGGGCTGACTAATACGGTGTTTTCTCATAAAACTTAACGCATCCACTGCTACCCCCGCACTTGTACGGGCTGACTATTGAGCTGTTTTCTCATAAAACTTAACGCATCCACTGCTACCCCCGCACTGGTATGGGCTGACTAATACGGTGTTTTCTCATAAAACTTAATGCATCCACTGCTACCCCTGCACTTGTACGGGCTGACTATTGAGCTGTTTTCTCATAAAACTTAACGCATCCACTGCTACTCCCGCACTGGTATGGGCTGACTAATACGGTGTTTTCTCATAAAACTTAACGCATCCACTGCTACCCCTGCACTGGTACGGGCTGACTATTGCGCTGTTTTCTCATAAAACTTAACGCATCCACTGCTACTCCCGCACTGGTACGGGCTGACTATTTACGCTGTTTTCTCATAAAACTCAATTTTCGCGCTACTTATTGGTCTTTTATTGTAATTCTAGTTGTTCTCCAAGTTGTCCAGTAGTCCCATCAATGGGTAAAGGGGCGAAGAGAAATACGAAATCAGCTGAGCCTGAGATGTGCAACACTGGCCAAATAAGTTCCGTGTGACCCACACAACGCCCTTGAATTAAATAGGTTAATAGTTAAAGAGTAGGTCTTTGGAGTTCTTCCATAAAATCTATAGTAAGGCTGATTCTTTTGGATATGGAAATACATATTTGCTTTTATACCATGGGCGTACACAAGGGGGAGCTGAGGGGGCTACAGCCCACCGAAATTTTCATTTGATGGTAAAAACGCCTCATAAAAACCTTAAAAATAAATTAAATAAGATCAATTAGTTAATAAAAAATAGTTTATTTTAGGCGTAATAGCGTTTTCCCTATTCCAAGTTCCCCATACCCCGGAAATTGTCTCAGGCCCCCCCGAAATTTTCCCAGCCTGAAATTATTTCCTGTATCACCCATGTTTTATACTTCTTTGTGGGTATTCATGTATTTATTTTATTTTATTTATTGATTTTAAGAGCTCGCACACGAAGCTATTTGCTCATTGCTAATGTTGGCGGTAGAAACCACTAAAAAAAAGTTACCATAAACGTTAAAGAAAGAATTTAACGCCAAAAAAAAACGAAATTTAAACAGAAAAGATATTATCTTGGATGACGAGGAATATGCAAAATACTGTAACCAACTTTTTTCCATGTTAATATAAGTTGGACGAAGAAGCGACCTCCCGAAGCCTATTGGATGTGTTCAGAGCCCCCAGCAACCAATCAGAGGGCCCCCTCCAACATCCTCTTACAGCCTCCCTCCAATTGGAGCTTCTTATCTCCCCTTCTTCCTTAGGGAACTTTCTAATTAGTTCAGTGCCAATTTTCGGCAAATTTAACCTCTAATTTACTTTATGTCCTTCTCGAACCCCAAGAGCCACTCACTTCATTCCGATCGAAAAGAACCAGTAGGTCAAACAACAATCAAACTGCAAGGGATGAAAAGAGCATGGCTAATTGAAGAAATTAAAAATAACACAACGATAATAACTGTTAAGAGTACTCTGGTTATTTAAAAAAATAAAACAAAAAAAACTAAGCTAGGGATTGTCGGGGTTCGGTCTTTGTTTCTTAATCTAGGCGCACGGTAGTGCGCCAGGCCAAGTTCCGGCCTAAGCATTCTGTGTGTATATTACAGGCGGTCTTAGAGCCGATTTTTACCCTCTCATAACTTCCAACCAGGTAAAGATAAAGTTATGAAATTTTACACAGGTATTATACTACTAGATGTGAGTAAAACTGAAAATTTTCATAATTCTACATCGAATAGTTTCTGAGATATAAGCGATCGAAAATCGGGATTTATAGGACTCACTCACTCACTGACTCATCAAAATTATTAGGCACTTCCCATTATGCTAGAGACTTGAAATTTTGCATGAAGATAGATATGAAGACGTCATTAAGGAAAAACTCGAAAAATCGCAAAAAGTTGTGTTTGACTCCGCTTCCGGGGCGGGGGCGTGCCAGTTTTGTACTTCCTTCGGAAACCCATCATTTCGTCCGAAACCCATGATGTGGGGTATCAAATGAATTGTCTCGGTATGAAGAACCTATATTTGATGTTATAAGAAACAATTAGACGCATATAGGCTCGGAAAAAATCTTATACCAGCTGTCTGTCTGTATGTTTGTTCCTCTTACTAATCCGTACCGTATGACCGATTTTGACCAAACTTGGGACACAGATGGGTCTAAATACGGGGCGAATCATAGGCTAGGTTAAATGGTCTATCAGCTGTCTGTCTCTCTGTTTGTTCCTTATACAAATACACACCGTTTGACCGATTTTGTCAAAATTTGACACACATGTCGGTCTTTATCCGGGTAGTGTCATAGGCTAGTCAATATCGTCTATCAGCTGTCTGTCTGCATGTTTGTTCCTTACACAAATTCACACCATTTGACCGATTTTGACCAAACTTGGGACACAGGTAGGTTTTGATACGGGAGTGTCATATATTACCTATGAGGTTTTGTACTTTTTGTTCCATCGGAAAGCCATAATTTCTTCTGAAAGCCATCATGTGGGGTATCAAATGAATCTTCTTGGTAAGGAGAACCTATATTTGAAGTTTTAAGAAACATTTCGACGCATATTAACAACAACAGTTGTGACTTCTTTCTTAAATGTAGTAAATAAAGTCGTAGGGGTTCACTGCATAATATACTTCAAAGCAGATACTAAGTTTTTCAAAGACGAGCCATCTAAATTTCAATGTTTAGGATCACAAACCCAAAATGTATCGTCTTTGTTCTTATATTTTTCTTGAAGTCCTTCTGCACTTTCCCTATTGTGATCTTTATCCTCGGGATAAGGTTCCTGTGTTTTACAGTGTAATAGTGTAGTTAAGAGAGCAATCAATTTGTCCTCTAGAGTAATGTCATCTGGAAGAGCTTCTAACTTTTCTAGTCTAGTGATTAGGTTTATGTAGGTTGATTATTGGTATCAAATATCAAGCAGTAAGGAGAACCTTATGCAGAATCCAAAGACCCTGGTTTTATATGAAGTACAAAAGCCAGTAGGTATGCGGCAACTAAATTCTATTTAATACTTAGAAAAAAGTAATGAGATCCCCCAAAAAAAATTAATGTGAAATAGAGGCCAAGTTCCTACCCCCACAAAGAAACACCCCCTTCCTCAAAAATATCCCCTCCTAAAACCCCCCAAAAAAGCTTTACCATTCTACACTCCAAAAAAGTAGTGTGAGTTGGTGTATTAATTCAACCAAAAATATTTGCCAATACAAGAGATGATTCAAGAAAGAAATGTCCAAGTTCATTACTTGGAAGACCTCATAGTTACTTACTAAGAACAGTAAAGACACTTCAACTGACCTTTAAAAACAACAATAAAAATACTTATATCCAGTTACTAAAATATCACTTTCCTCAACCAGGTATATTCTTAAACTTGGCAATGTTTAGTTTTTCTCTAAAGATAATTTCGGCACAAAAAGAACAATACTAACATATATATATATACATACATAAACATACATACGTATATATATATATATATATATATATATATATATATACATATATACATACGCATATACATAAATATACATACGTATATGGAAAAAAACATAAAAACGTAATATACAGCTAGAAGAACAATGTGCTATAGCAGTGCTTAGATTAGAAGACATGGGAACAGATATAAGAATAGCAAGATGGGCTTACCGATGAGAAGATTGAGAACTATACCTCACAGATGCGGGATCATTTCTGACTGTTGATACAAGGAAACTTAGGGGAAAGGAGTTGTTGAGGGAGGGGGGGGGGGTTCTGGACCACCCCATGAGTAAGTATATTAGATTAGAAAGAAAGAGCGGCGTCGTAAAGTCAGATGTCATAACATTTTGTGTTAATGGAAGGGAGGCAGGTATGAAGGGCTATATTGCAGTCCGAAATGCAATAGTGCGTACATTGGACAGACTAAAAACCCAGTAAGAAAACGTATCAACAACCACAAAAACGATGTCCGGAACAAAGACATAAAGACAGGTTTAACTAGACATGCCATCACAGACGGACATGACTTTGGTTTTGACCAATACTCCATCCTCTCCACTGAATCCAACGAAGATAAACGCCTCCCTTCCGAATCAATATTTATCCACCTAGAAAATAACCCAGTTAATGACAAAATTGATAAAGAAGTCATCTCCTCTACCTACTCCAACATCCTCCATTTATTAAAAAATTCTTCCTAATACTCTATACCACCTGCAATATAGCCCTTCCATTAACACAAAATTTTATGACATCTGACTTTATGACGCCGCTCATTCTTCCATCTCTAATATACTTACTCATGGGGTGGTCCAGACCCCCCCCCCCCCTCACCAACTCCTCTCCCTAAGTTTCCTTGTATCAACAGTCAGAAATGATCCCGCATCTGTGAAGTATAGTTCTCAATCTTCTCATCGGTAAGCTCATCTTGCTATTCTTATATCTGTTCCCATGTACTTCTAATCTAAGCACTGCTATAGCACATTGTTCGTCTAGCTGTATATTATGTTTGTTTTTTTTTCGATATATGTATGTATATGTGTTTGTGTGTGTATGTATATGTGTATGTATGTATATATTTATATAAATATATATATATATATATATATATATATATATATATATATATATATATATATATATATATATCATTAGTTTTGCTCGTTTGAACGGGTTTTTGTATCAGTTTACCTAAAGTTTTAACTTGTTTTAGCTTATTTTAATTGCATTTAACAATAAAACCAGTATTTGATTACAACAAGGTAAGATAATGTGAAACATAGTGTTTCCAAGAGCGAATGTTGAGAAGGTGGGGGAAGTCGCCATGATACTGTCAGTTTTCTGTTGTGGAGCCTTAAATCTATTATCTCTTCGAGATTTTATTTTTCACGAACGATAAAAAACCCAACAATAGCTGGTAGTATCCCTCTACTTATAGCACTAGAGATATGACAGGAGCCACGCTAAGATGACGCAGTTTCTTTTATTCAGTTATCCTCTGCAATTCTGCAATGAACAACTAGGAAGATAAGTGTTAAAGTCCTGGATTTACAAACGAAACTTCCTCAGGTATTTACAGACGCTGCTCTTTCTGAATTCGGTTTTATGCCTCCATGTTGTTTCTTATATACCCTGATTCCATAGGAAAAACAATCTAGAGAGGTAAACAGGATCCAAAAACAAGTCAACACACCTCCACTGTTTAATTCCTTTAATTTAACAAAACGTTTTCGAGGTCAGCACCTCATCCTCAGTGTCCTGTTAACACCCATCGACAAAGGCAACATTACAATCAAATAAAATAACTTAACTCAACATGTTCCTAACGCCAGCCTCCCCCACCTAGCTAGGCTAGAGGGCCAGTATAGTCGGAGGAAGGTCCGAGTGAAAATCGCCCAGCTATAGGAGGTAGGTGTGGTTTTTAATTGGGGGGGTATTTATGATTTGTTGGTTGTTATTGATTGTTAGTACTGTTAAATGTTTATAAATGTTTTAATGTTGGCCTCCTGGCAACGATTGGGGTTTTTAATATGACTTATTTGGGGTTTTTTAGAATTGTACTGTATGTTATTTTTATTGTTTTTATTTGTTTTTAATTGTTGACGTAGTGTATAATGTGACGTACCCATGTGATTTAAGTTAAGTTATTTTATTTGATTGTAATGTTGCCTTTGTCGATGGGTGTTAACAGGACACTGAGGATGAGGTGCTGACCTCGAAAACGTTTTGTTAAATTAAAGGAATTAAACAGTGGAGGTGTGTTGACTTGTTTTTGCATCCTGTTTACTATGATGAACCTTCACCAGCCAACCAACCACATTTGTAGAATCTAGAGAGGCGTTCAGAGAAATAAAGTGTCAACAAGCGAGTTTTCCGTTAGTTGGTGCAGTGGTTTGCCCATTAAAGAAAGAAAATATCGTCCCTACCATGTCAAACTATCGAATATGCAAATCTCGATTTTCAGAATCTAGTCTTCGCTCTAGGATTGTGGACGATACGGTTTGTCGCAATTTGTCACAACTCTAACCCCTTTAGAATAGCCTTTATGTCATAAATAAAGTACCGAATAACACCATTTTTCAATATATTACTTCGTTAATGGATATAATATCGTCGATACAAATGCAAAGTATCGAATGTGATAAAACACATTTTTCATTTTAAATTTTTGCTGATTGCTGTTGGACAGATGGACTCTCGAATCTAAGTTCACGCAGTGAAAGGAGGATGTTACCACTGTCATAAAGTCAAATCTGTCTACTATTTGACTGCCCAAAAGCAAGGTAATAAATAAAAGTATTTTCACACTTGAAAGTAGTGATTTTCATATTCGATACTTTGCATTTGTATCGACGATATGTTCGTTCTCTAGTTTGTTCCGATTTGCATATTCAATAGTTTGATTTGCTCTCTAATAATTTAATTGCATTATTATTAAAATTAATAATTTATTATTTTAGAGGTTTTCATACCAGAAAATATGAAATATGCTGCGCCCTACATTTCAGTAGGATCCTCAAAGAGCTTAAAATAAAATTTAACTGGAATCAGTAGCTTAAAATAAATGGAATCAGTAGCTTAAAATAAAATCTACAGTCTCATTAGCCACTTCTTCAGAACTGTCAAAGTTTATAACCACATCAAAGAAAAGCACAAATACCGCCCTTAATTACAGATGTGTACTATCAAATAATTCTCTTACTAGAGCTTGGAGTAACTGCTAACCACCAAAGCAGTTCAAAGTATTCGAAATATTTACAATAGAATATATGAAATATACTTGTTTCCTTGAAGAAATGTTGACTGACCTTGTTTTTTTTTTTTTTGTTTTTTACGGCGCATCTACATCTAGGTCATTAGCGCCGACATCCAGGGTGCAGCGAGGAATTTTACCAGCGAGCCGTGGGATGATAAAATTCCTGCCGGAGGTTGGGAATCGAACCCACCATCTCCCACTTATGAATCCAAGGCGCTGGCCATTAGACCACGGAAGACCCGACTGACCTTGTTATTGAAAGAAATGTATTGATGCTAACGAAAATTATTTGTAATTAAAAAAATATTGTTATGGTTCGGGTATCGTTACGTTTCCACTCTTAAGCTTGAGTACTTCAACAAATCAACTAGCCTAAGAAATCTCAAAAATATTGCAGTCCCGCTCGACGCTTTCAGCTGTTATTCTTTTAACGAATTGAGTTCAACGAAACCACTGAGATTCTGTAGTTTTATTGCGAAAATACAGAGCCATAATTAGGTTTGACATTTCAAAATAAATGTTTCCAATTGGGAAGGGAGCAGTGGCGAGTTGGAGTGGTTGGAGCTCACCCCGCCTACACAGTTTGACAGTTGAAAGAAGAATATTATTCAGCGAAAATGGCCCCTTTAGAATACGATTTAGGTTATTCTGTTACGTAGGTGTGTAGTTTTTTACATTAACAGTAACAAAAAGTGTGAGTGTGATTTAACACTAGCGGCCACACTTTTTATTTTGCCAGAAACAAAATTGTCTCATTACATGCTTGTAGAAAATACCGGACAGGTTCAATATTTAGAAACATTTTTATCTTGGGATTCGGGCTTTACCTCAAAGATCAACAGTCCCAATAAACAAATATTCGATATAGATGAGAATATGCCCTTATCAGTTGACAAAAAAAATTCATTTATGAAAAGTCTATTCCCTATTTTTTTATAAATTATAATATCCAAAATTGGGAGGTAATCGGTCTTAAATTTGGTTCATGACGTTCCATGACTTTTTTTCATCCAAATGGTCTTTTAAAGTGCGTTTACACCTGATAGTTATTGCAGGATATTTATGTCAGACATATATGTACATTTATGTCTGAGATATATATTTCTATCACAAGCTATAAGTATCGAAACTCCTATACCATCTGGTTTAAACACTGTTTTTATAAAGTCCGTCACGCAGGAGCTGCATAACTAAGAACTTTCCTCAGAATTGGGTAGAGTCGAGTGCATTCCTGAATAATTTGCTTAAAATAACCTAAATAGATAAATAAAATAAAAACATAAATTGTTCTATTCTTTTGCATTTTTTATGAGCAGCTGTTTCAATTATTAATTTTCTAATTAATTTCCTTCCAGAGTTTTGTGTATGCAGGGTACTACACTACGTAATAAATACACAAAGCTTCACATTTTGATCTATTGATCTTGATGAGTTTCGCGAAAACAAAAACTCTGGCCTGTATCGTGTTAACGGACACATATATAACTATATATATATATATATATATATATATAGACATAGATATATATAAATTTGAACGGGGGTCATTTTCGGTGTCCACTAGGTAGGATCGATAAAGATTCGAAGAAATTTTCCAAAAATTCAGTCATGAGTGCAACCTCAATAGCTACTTTCCTTCGGAGGAAAGTGCTAAAAAAACATTTATTTTTTTTCCATTTTAAATTAGTCACAATTTCTATCTGACATAAATATCCTGCAATAACTATCAGATGTAAACGCACCATAAAAGATGGAATTTAAAATGCGACTAAGAATCGCTCACAGGTTGAATCGCTCACAGGTTCCATCCTAAAGGATTCCATAAATCTTATGAATTACCACTTATAAGGCTAAAGAAAGCAATAAATGAATAAGCATAAAAAAACTAGGAAGAAAAATAAGACTTACGTCGAAACAAATAATAAAGCAAATTATATCTCATGAAACTTATTGATGGCTTATTATTTATTTATTTATGTTTTCGTAACTATGGCAACTCAACAACAAAGTGGGTTTTACATATGTATGAAAATACAGCAAAAATTCACATTAAAATAATAAATAAATAAAATAATAAATGGGTCTTTTTGCGAAAACCACATCCAGTTACTTTTGAAGTAGCAGTAGTGATTGTATCAGTGATTTAGCGCATGCGCATAACTCCTTTGCTTTCCTATTGGAGGATTCCGATGACCAATTGCATTCGTTCTTGCTGGGAGTAAAGTAACCTTCAACAGTCAATTAGCTTTTGTTTATGAAAAAGCTCTGCTTATGTTAGTGAGAAAAATGAGTCTTTTACAATTAGTTCGCGATGTTCCTGACAAAGTAAAAGGGATTGGTTTCTTACTGGGAAAAATTAATGGAATCCTATTAATTTTAGCGAGTTAGATAGACTAGAGTCGCTACAATTAATATATTTCTATTAATTGCCAGTTTGATTGACTAGGGTTTCGATATCTTCTTGAGCGAGCGGAGCGTATTGTAGCGAGCGGAAACGCATAGCATGTAATGCCTAATAAATGTAAAAATTCCAAAAAAGAGAGAGAGAAAAGGAATAAAATATGTTTGTTTACAAATAACGTTGTTTGTTATCCTTCATAACCTGCAAAACAGTTAACTTTAATGCTTAATAACTTATTTCATAGTTGAGAGAATTGATTTTGATCATATTAACCTTTTTATTAATAAATATTGGTTTTCATTATCTAATATGAATCATAACCGTAGATAACGAGTCAAGTAGTAGTAGATAACCAGCAAAGAACCTATAAGCTAATCAGTAAGCTTATCAGCGAGTATGAGTAACTGTTATAAATCACTACTGCTACTTCAAAAGTAACTGGATGTGGTCTTCGCAAAAATACCCTAATAAATAAATAAAATAATAATAATAATGTTAATAATAAAACAAGAGGACATAGTCCCTTCCTTGTAGAGGTTGGCGTTAGTTCTCAAGAGGACCTAGTCCCTTCGTTGTAGAGGTTGGCTTTAGTTCTCAAGAGGACCTAGTCCCTTCCTTGTAGAGGTTGGCTTTAGTTCTCAAGAGGACATAATCCCTTCCTTGTAGAGGTTGGCTTTAGTTCTCAAGAGGACCTAGTCCCTTCCTTGTAGAGGTTGGCTTTAGTTCTCAAGAGGACATAGTCCCTTCCTTGTAGAGGTTGGCTTTAGTTCTCAAGAGGACCTAGTCCCTTCCTCGTAGAGGTTGGCTTTAGTTCTCAAGAGGACATAGTCCCTTCCTTGTAGAGGTTGGCTTTAGTTCTCAAGAGGACATAGTCCCTTCCTCGTAGAGGTTGGCTTTAGTTCTCAATCAGTAACATATATATATTTGTATACTAATATAGTTCGTTCATGTGAAATTAGATGAGGTCGTAAATGTTTAAATATCTGAGGTATTCAAATATTTGTCCGATGTAGTTACTGTCATCTGTAAGTAGTTGGTGCATGTTTTGTGGGATGTTATCATTTTGTCTTTGTCTACAGTCTGTGAGGATGTGTTTGACGTTAAGTGTTGCATTACAGTACTGACAAGTTGGTCTGTCCTGTCGTGTCATAAGTTTAGAGTGAGTGAGTCGGGAATGGCCTATCCTTAGTCTGCACAGAACGACTTCTTCTCGTCTGTTACATCTGCTGCTGAAGGATGGCTTATTATCATTCCAAGGAAAATAAATAGTGTGCGGAAAATAAAAAAAAAAAATTGTCCTCGAAAGATAAGAAAGCTGTCACCGTATATAGTCAGCCATCGGTTGTACATGACTAATTTTCATATATAGAAATTAATCTCGTATACATAGATAGAAACTGTTGAGAAGGAATCATTGTCGAACATAGCAAAATAAATTGAACAGTATTATTACATTTTGATTATCAAAGTTAAGCGACTTTTGGTGTGGGCAGTACCTGGATGGGTGACCAACCACGTGCTGGTGGCTTTATAAAAGGGTCTCAGCCTGTAGATAGCCCGGCGTTTATAGCCTTATTGCCGATGAACACTCGTACAAAAAAATATATTAATTTCTATAAAATATTATCTTTATTGATATATATATATATATATATATATATATATATATATATATATATGTATGTATATATGTATGTATATCTGTCCCGTAACAAGGCAAATGGCGCAGAGATGTAATGTCAAATTACTATGCTCCGACTGCCTGATGATTTTTTTGTTTTGGGTACCCATTAATACATATATTATAGCTCGATGAGTCTAGCTCGGTGGCCTCGGTCTCTGAATCCAAACCTCGAACGACGACACTATAAGTTAACATCAATAATGTGTGCCACAGTTTAGAACATATATATATATATATATATATATATATATATATATATATATATATATATATATATATGTGTGTGTGTATATATATATATATATTTATATTTGTATATATATATATATATATATATATATATATATATATATATATTTACACACACACGTATCTATGAGGGTATTTTATCAAGAGGAAAATGTTTTAAAAACAAACACAATACGCGAAGGGAGGATAAACATTGAAAACAAACATATTTGAAGAAGGGAAGTGAGTTTGTATGAGAGCTGTGTAGGTGGAGTAAAGAGGCCACTAGGTCAATACGCCGGGACTAGCTCCCTGTTTTTCCCCCGACTATCACCAACACCAGACCCTATTGTCCACTAAAGCTACACACTGCAGCAGTATCGCTACCAGCACGGAACAACATGGAGGGGAGAATTCACTTATATACATATATATATATATATATATATATATATATATGTATATATATATGGTAAATTATAATACCAACCCAAGTGAGGAATAACCCTTCAAAGCTCAAAAAAAATTATTTTATTATATCATCTCAACGTTTCGGACTATTCGTCCATCTTCAGGAGTGCTAAAATAGTATGTTAATTATTAAATACTGCAGGAATACGCTTTAAACAACATTATATAAATTACCATTAACCAAGATATTATATCACCTTCAAACAATTGATAACTTTTAATTTATTAATTTTAAACTCACCATGTCCTGTCAATAAATAATGTTACATTTAAACGTCATAAATTCAATAAAAATGATTCCTAAAATGAACCAAGCCAATCAATACAAATTAAAACATTCATTATCTCACAGCCATATTAGGAGACCTTATCAACATACTTAGCCCTATTATATTTTTGTATAACTAAATTTACATTAAAATATTAAATTTCAATTGATTAAAATGTACGATAATTTATCTATGACATATCACAGATATTTTGATTAATCATTACATAACATTATTATTATTAAAATGCTTAATATAAAATACACTGAGGCATGTAAACAAGGTATTTAAACTATGAAAGGAATCCATTACAATGTCGTACATTTTTTTGAGCTTTTTTTGATAGGGGTCATATTTATGAATTGTGACTATATGCTGGTAGGCGATAACCTTTTTTTTCTTTCCCCCATAGGGAGGAACCCCGCTTATAAGGCTGGTCTCATAACGCAATCCCGAAGTGCCGACTAGAAAATGTTACGTTTCAGAACCCCTAGAGAACGAAAATAACGGTGGTTCAAATATATATATATATATATATATATTTGTCTGTTCGCGCTCTATCTATCGAAAATATTGCAAATAAAACTATCTAAATGTTGCTAATCCACCATCTAATTTATTTGAGAATATTTAAAAAATATCGTGATAATATTAAAGTAGTAACCACAACAAAGGAATATTCTTTTGAGGTTAACACCACAATTTCATGCTTCCTCAAAACCCTAACTCTAGAATATACAATGAAATGGTCTGGATTTTATAACTTTTTTGATAGACAATTTTATTTTAAGGCGATTTTATAGTGAGAAATTCTTACGGAAAACCAAACTTTTTGGGTGAAAATCTCCAAGAACTAAGCCCTTAGTTCTAAAAATCCTGATTCTTTTAGGTTTTTTCCTCCCACCCCCCAATCTTCGAGAAGATACCCGTAGAAAACATTGCGTATCAGAACACATAGATTAAAAAAATAACGGTAGTTCAAGTTTGTGGGTGTGTCGATACATATATATATATATATATATATATATATATATATATATATATATATATATATATATATATACATAATCGCTCTCTAGCAGACTCAAAAATTGTCCAAGATTAATGAAAGGTTAACGAACAGAATCGGCCTACCGGAACACTCCGTATATTTTTTCCAAATCTCTCTGGAAGACGATTGGGAAATAGTGAAACTGTAAGAAAAATAGTTACTATTCAATAGCTTACCACTGTTTCTACAAAATATCTTCTCCAGTAGTTTTTCATACATATGTCGGAGAAATAACTGTATAAAACAAGGAATTGTTTGTTGGGATTGTTTTCGTAAGATTTTATTGTTGGTTTTTTTTACCGAAGTTCCTCCCTCCCTCCATAGGGAGGAACCCCGCTTATAAGGTTGACCTCATGACACAATCCGGAAGTGCCGACTAGAACATTTTACGTTTCAGAACCCCTAGAGACCGAAAATAACAGTGGTTCAAATTTATATATATATATATATATATATATATATATATATATATATATATTATATATATATTTGCCTTTTCTGAAAATGGACCTACTTTGATGAAATTTGGTACAAAAAGCATTTTTAAGGCGATAGTATTAACCGTTTTTTAGAAAAATGGGAAAGTAGTTGTCGAATCCAGTTTTTGGTTAGGGTACTTAGACTCATGGGAGTCAGCTAAAATATTTTCTGCATGTTTGAAATTCATATTAACAAAGATTTTTAAATTTTGCTAACGATTGGAGCTAAGGAAGGATTAGATAAAAATATTTTATTAAGAGACATGAAAAGATTTGGGATCTTTGCATATTTTCCTTAATAATTTGAAAACAGTTTGGTAATCGTTGTAAGTGGATCGAAACCATTCGAAAGCTTACTAAATTCTATAAAAAAAAAATTCGAAAACAACTTTCGATTAGGCGATGTCGATCGGAGAAATTTTCAAATGTTCAAATGTATTTGATTTGTTCTTTTGAACGGGGGTTTTCTCTTTTTTTAAATCACTTTTTAATTTATATTGTTTTAAGTAGCATTTCTCTGCAAAATTAGTATTATGGTAAAAGAAAATGAGAAACAGTAAGTAGAGTGTATCTAGAGCGAACCTTCACGAGGCATTTCTCTGAGTCAGGCCTTACAACCGTTACCTCGCTAAATGATTTCCGTAAAATACTACAAGAACGTTATGGACGTTAGGTTTCTTTGCTGCTAATAAAACTTCTTGATACAGTGGTCTGAGGAATTGAGTAGTGAAGCACTTCAAGCTATTATATCTTATAGCTTGTTATTTGTATATCGATGTTTAATGAAGGTATGCAATAAAGTTATGAATGACTAATGAATACATGTTGTAATCTCGAATTACTAAAACTACCCACAAAACCTGAAGCAGATATCTGCCACGGTGCTTAGAGATGGTAGTATGGAATCAAAGGCTTACGGTTGGTGTAGGT
>OX328127.1:79576217-79623316 GCA_946811695.1 Gonocerus acuteangulatus | reverse complement strand
GGTCTGATCTAGTTTTCTGAATTCTAATAATTCTATCAGGAGTGTCTGCTGAGCTCAAATCAAAATAGCTGCAATAGTTGCAAGATAACTTAAATTCATAGTTAAGACAATAGTTGTAATGCAGCTGTACGCATAAATACATTCACGATATGCTTTATTTACGCTCAACATTTCTGGCGATTTTTAATTTTAATCATCGTATTAATCATTCTTCGTATACGTAGATAGGGTTTCCCTGGTTTTAATAAATTAATCTACAACGTTAACAAATTAAACTTCAACATTGACTAAACACTAGCACAATTTAAAAAAAAAAAAAAAAAAAAAAACGGCCACTATCCAATAAAATCTGCAAAATCATATTTACGTCACTTACGACAGACTTACGAGGCCAGGGAGTCATTTCTCTGAGTCAGGCCTTACAACCGTGACCTCGCTAAATGATTTCCGTAAAATACTACAAGAACGTTATGGACGTTAGGTTTCTTTGCTGCTAATAAACTTCTTGATACAGTGGTCTGAGGAATTGAGTAGTGAAGCACTTCAAGCTATTATATCTTATAGCTTGTTATTGTATATCGATGTTTAACGAAGGTATGCAATAAAGTTATGAATGACTAATGAATACCTGTTGTAATCTCGAATTACTTAACTACCCACAAAACCTGAAGCAGATATCTGCTACGGTGCTTAGAGATGGTAAGTATGGAATCAAAGGCTTACGGTTGGTGTAGGTAGATACTGGTAGGTTCTTGACCCTACACTGGTGGTTTAGGGATAATTGTGTTTGGTGGCTCCATCTAGGGGCTAAAGTAGGCACTATATTCCATATCTCTCTTTTATACCTCCGCATCATCATCTCTCTCTCTTCATCACCCTCTTTCATCACTCATAACCATTATAGCTCGTACGGTATTATTTTCAACTCGCTCTCTTCTTCCCCCTACCACTTTTTACGCTCGCATCTCTGTCTCTGTCTCTCTCTTACTCTCTCTCTCTCTCTCTCTCTCACTCTCTCTCTCTCTCTCTCTCTCTCCTCTCTCTCTCTCTCTCTCTCTCAAAAAAAAAATAGAGTGTTGAATCTGGAGCTCTGAGAAACGGAAAACGTCACCGCTAGTGAAGTCTGTGTTCATCCCTGGTACCCCACTTTGCACCCTTCTGCGTCCCACTCTTCATGCATTACCTTGTTTAGAAGCCGCTCTTCAAGACTTCTACTGCTAATAGGACATGTTTCTAATCCTTTATGTATTACAAAATATATTTTCTGTGGTTAATAACTTATAGAACTGGTCGCATATCTCACAAAATTGGGATGGAAATAACCTGCGTTTCTCATTGTAAGCGGTTTTATGGTGGATAATTCTTATATTTTTTGTAGTTTTGCTTTGACCGTTAAATAATTCCATTAATTAATTGAATTATTTAATTTAAGAGTTCGTTTTCTTCTTCCCATCATTACTACTTTCCTTATACACTATTTTTTAGAATTCGAAAATTCTACTGAGTTCTCTAAGTGAGAACTGGTTTTGACGGAACAACAGGTATTATCCAAATCCCAGTAGCCATTCTTTATTATAAAGACCACATGGACGGCGTTAATATTTTTCATCACATAATGTCATGGAAACGCCTTAGATGGCGGATGAAATTGTTCTATTATTTCACGGACGCAGCTATCGTGAATATTTAAATTTTATATAAATGTACTTTCATAAAATTTGATCCGAATCAGAAATCGATGACCCATTTAGAGTTTTCACGTGCCTAAATGTGTTGCGGGTTGCCAACTCCTGTATATACCTCAAAGAACGTACACCGTTTTATCGGTATGCCATGAAAACCGGAAGCACATTTTCTTTACGGTTCAAACTGTCTTATTTATTTAAATAGGCATCCTATTGTAAGAAATCAGGCAGTATAAACATTTAGAATCAACAGGGAGATTTGTCCATTAAAGGGTATAAACGCGCAGAATTTTATCAACAATTGCGATTTAAGAATCAGATAAAAACATGTAAATACATTAACATCTATTCCCTAGGTATAAAAAATGCATTTATCTGTATTCGAATACAGTAACAGTAATCCTGAACAATATTTTCAATATGTTAAGAAATTGTTAAAAAACAAAACAAAAACAAAAAAATAGAAATTGTGCAATTGTAAAACATGTATCGTTACATCCATTTGGCCCATTTGCACACTACAGCGAAATTATCATGGGCGTGATCACGCAAAGCGCCGGAGAGTAATTAAGGGACCGGGCAGCTATCATGAATAACCCCGGGACTAATCATAATCATGGGGGGGACATGATTAATGTGAAGAAGAGGTTTTATTAATATTCCAACAGTGGAAATTAATCAATTTCATTTTCCCCACATTCCGTGTTATATGATCCCTGAATATTCCCCTCACGCTGTTATATGATCCATCAATATACCCCTCTTAATTATATAAAGCCTTGTATTTGATTAATTATATTTAGAGGACTTTTTAATTTTGTAAAAGTTAATTTTTGTAATTGATCGTTTTAGCACTTTCCTCCGAAGGAAAGTAGCTATTGAGGTTGGACTCATGACGGAATTTTTGAAAAATTTCTTCAAATCTTTATCGATCCTACCTAGTAGACACCGAAAATGACCCCCGTTAAAATTTATATATATCTATATATATATATATATATATATATATATATATATGCATATATATATATATATATATATATGCATATATATATATATATTTGCATATATATATATATATATATATATATATATATATATATATATGTGTCTGTTAACACGATAGTGGCCAGAGTTTTTGCTTTTTCGTCACGAAACTTGGTATATAGCATTCAATTAGCAAACGATTGAACGAGTTCGTTAACCACCAAAGTCGGTCCACCGGAAGGGGGGGTTTACCCCGAACCCAAAACACTAATTTGACTATGTCAGCCGTAATATTTGTTATATTTAAACGAAACTTGGTATTCGTAGTGGTAATATAGAGAGAAAAGTGAGATATAAAAATGAACTAAATCGGTTCATTAGAAGGGGGGGTTTACTCCGGACCCACAATAGCAATTCACCACTACCAGCCGTGATTTTTGGTATACTTCGACGAAACTCGGTATTCGTAGTGGTAATCCACAGGTAAATGTGTGTTGTAAAAATAAACTGAATCGGTTCATTAGGAGGGGGGGTTTACTCCGGACCCACATTCCTAATATACTCATCCTGTTCCTGCATTAGATCAAAATACGATAATATGAGTTTTTTTTTTTTTATCACGTAGTGTAATAGGTACCATGTGTAAACATAACTCTGGAAGCAAATTAATAATTGATCAGTTACTCATTACAAATTTAAAAGAGAACTATTCATGTTTTTATTTTATTTATGTAGGATATTTTAAGCAAATTGTTCTGGAAAGCAGTCTACACTACCCAAATTCTGAGGAAAGTGCTTAGTTATGCTGCTCCTGCGCGACGGACTTTTTATTTTTTTACCTGCACACCTGTACAAAAATCTTTCTTCTCATTTCTGAAAGGTCAACTTCATTAACCAGCTGAATCCGTTTACTGGAACATGGTTTTTGGAGCAAAATTTGCGCGAATAAATCGGAACACTTATATTTTCGAATCCATTATGCTTGCAGGTACGCGTTATGTAGGTTCCTTAACGTAGGAAAACGAATGAAAACATTTTTAAACCGATTTCCGTAAACGTTTACGAGAAAAAATGATGCTAATACTTTTCCAAACTAATTTTCTCGGTGGGTATTCAGAAACGATGATTGGTTCACTTGAAACTTGTACCAGGTATTTGACATTCATCTAATCTAAGATTTTTAAACTTTTGTATCGTTTGGAAGTAAGAAGTACATGGAAAAAATGTATTAATGGTGATACAAAGTTTTCGGATATCATTATTTTTTCTAAAATATCTCGAAAACGGTTGGGAAAACGTAGAAAGTGGCTGCTATTCGAAAGGTTACTAAATTCTCTACAAAAAAGATTCTGTTGTAATGTTCGGTGGGGCGACGTCAATCAAAGAGATAAGCGCTTAAAACTTCAATGTTGTTAGTTTTATTCTTTTCAACGTGTATTTGTCTCTGTTTACTCAACTTTTTAGTTGGTTGTTGTATTTTTTTTTTTTTACTCCCCAACGGCAACAAGCGCGGTTCCCTCCACATGGTGTTTCCTGGGTAACTCTAAAGTCCGTGCAATAATAAGCTGTACAAAATTATGTAGTAGCGTTAATTTTGATCATACCTTATTTAACGGAGTATAAAAACTACATATCGGCCCTGATGAAGCACGGGTAGTCAGCTAGTTATTTATTTTTATCTTATTGTTTTATGCAGAAAAATAGAAGGCCCGTAGAAAGCTGAAAATCCACAAATCAAACAAAACAATTAAGATATAAAATTTGTATTGAATTATTAATCAATTCGAATAGACGATTGTGTTAATGTGGGAATTCCGTGCCAAGTGTGTTGGGCTCGATTCCCACAAATGGTGGAGGCTCCATGGGCTGGTGGAGATAAGGAATATTCATAGCTCCTGATAAGATGCCAGATAAAGTATGAAACATGTAGAGCAAGATTAAACGGTTTGGAACGGCATTTATTTTCATATTTAACTATTGATCTTCCGTCGAAATTTAGTTTTGAGTTTGGTTCAGTTAATTACCTGTAGTACATAGAGATGTGGGTTTTCCGGAAAATTTTGAATCAGAAAATTTTGGTGTATTGTAAAATAAACGTTCATTGCTAGGGACTACAAGTAAGCAACACTGGAGTATTTTTATTAACTATATTATAGTAACGCCCTTTTGATTTTTTCGCCTTCCAACCAAAATAATAAGCAAAATTATAATGAACAAAGGTTAGAAATGTGATTTATAAGTTTTTAATCATGTATATCGCTGAAAAGTTGGAATATAATAATTCTTTAAAAACTCTTATGCATATATAATATTTCAGTAATTAATTAAAGAATACCATATTGGAAAAAATATTTTATTTGCCAAATTTATGTATGGATATCAGAAATGAAAACAAAATATATTTTAATGTAACAGCATATTCTTTTCTCGACAAGAACATAAAAATAATTTTGTATATATGACACAGACCTAATGATAAAAATTCCGACTCGCAGGAACTGCGTCATCTTAGGATGGTTCCATTCATATCCCTGGAGTCATTAGTAAAGGAAAGAATCTCGAAGAGGAGGAAGCTTAAGGCACCACAACTGTAAACTGACAGTATCCTAAGCAGAAATGACTCTCCCGCATTCTCGGAGAGCATGTAACTTTTGGATACATTTGGAGTGAAGGAAGTATTCGAAAAAATCATGTCATATATATATATATATATATATATATATATATATATATATATATGCACAGTTATGTTCGTGACCTGAAACCTGAAATATTCTACTCGGCACCTCAGGATTGTGCCAACCTCAAAAGCGGGATTCCTCCTTATACGGGGGTTATACGGGGGGGGGAGGGAAAACACGCTAATAACCTACTTCTTGGCTGTAATAAATAATGCCTGCCAAGATTATGGCTTTTAATCCCTTCAAGACGCAGTATCTCAGCAGTCCTGGCAAGCTGTTTTGGTCGACCAAGGCCAGCGGACTGTCCCGGAACCGGGTCTCGCCCGACCCCCAATCTAACATGCAAATTTCAATTATCTCTCTAACCGGATCAATTAGTAATGAAATAGAATAACTTAACGCCAGTAGGGGGAGGGGGGATTCTCCCAAACTCTACCAACTAATAGTGCTCCGTTATTGGTTTCCTCCGGCAAACTCTCCGATACAGACATTTTATATCAGTACTGATTGAACTCGATATCAATCCCACTGATACTATTCAATTTCCCAGAAACTGTTAATATTGATAGTAGATTATCCTGCATTATGCTGGTAATTTCCATATCAATTAACTTATAAGCGACTGATAATTTCCTTGTTTGATTACTATTAGACAGATTCAAAAGCTCTCTATTGCTCACTCTCTCTCTCGCTCTCTATCTGTATATATATATATATATATATATATATATATATATATATATATATATATATATATATATATATATATATATATATATATAGATATATATATATTATTTATTCTTATAGATGACCCCAAATTCTTTTTTATCCTAGGAGGCATGGGGATTCCCCCATATATATATATATATATATATATATATATATATATATATATATATATATATATAAGTGATTCGCAACTACTGCGATTTCACTCCTTCAAGGTGGTACCTGTATGGTCTAATGAACCAGCATTAAGATGGGTATTTAATTCAATTATTTCCATAACCAGAGGTTTGGAAATGTCTGTAATATGCCTGGAAGCCTCTGGTTTTTCAGCAGATGTCTTCAAATGCGAGTGTATAGTTTAGTGTCCTGCAAGTAAGAAAGTATTGTGTTTATGTACTGGCTGCTGTCCCTCAACAATTCCTACATGTCCTGGGGGATATTTAGGTTTTCTCGTCTTCTGCATTCCGTTAGTAGGTGTTTTACGGTAAAGTTTGTATTGCATGTATCACAAATTGGTTTGTCAGGTTTTGTCATGAAGGTATTCGTGTGTTAGTCTTGTGTGGCCAATTCGGAGTCGAGCAAGTACAATTTCTTCTCGTCTGTTGTCTCGGATAAATATATCAAAAAGCCTTACTATGACATTTTGGCCTTCAGGCCATTTTCAAATACTAGAAGAAAAATAATGTAAATGTTACTTCATTGTGAACTATCTTATTCCATAATTTATATTAATATATACCCTATGTCACTATTTTATATAATGTAAAACTTATTTCACCTTAAAAAAAACAGCATTTTATGAAACTTTGTTTTCTAGGCCTTGTCGTCCTGGCATGTTTGTCAGACAACTAAATATTAAACCTTAAAATTAGTATAAAATATATTATTATTCATTGCATTATTGAAATATTTCATTTATTTTATAGGTATTACTATCCATACATTGACAGAAATATTTCATGACCTAAAATACTTATTTATTATTCATGAATATACATATCATGTAATCAAATTTTAAAAATAAAAATAATAAGCCCAAAAGCCAACGGCCGAAGTTAACTAACTCCGTGCGTGGCTAGTACCTGAATGGGTGACCGACCACACGTTGTTGGCATTATAAAAGGGCGGTAACCTGCAGAAGGCGTGGTGTTAATAGCGCAAATGTTGATACTCCGTTAAACATAAATATTTAAAACAAAAACATAGAAAACTAATTATCCTTGTGGAAAATGCGGTAATTAGCTTCACTGAAAGTGACTGCTACAGGTGTTTAATGTTATGTTTACGGAGCTTGGTTGAAGCATGTTTAAAAATCCATTGTAAACTAAAGGAAAACTTAGCCTCCGTGGGACTTGAACCCACAATTACATATTTAGTGTGTGAGTCTGTCACTTTAATCCCTGAGCAATTTAGTTTTCAAGCGAATCGGGAAAAATACTGAGGATGAATATTCCTATTAGGGTTGGAATAAGAACAAATAAATAACAAAAAATTTGTATTTCTGTACATTTACAAAATATCTATTTGAGTTGAAACATTTTTTCCCATCTGGGACCTAGAACTGGGAACCATTATTTCAGGAGTGCTAGGAAAAGCGAAAGCTCACCCCGACTAGCTCTATTGTAGCCTAAATGGATGGTGTGTTATGAATCTTATCACCAACCCCCCCCCCCCCCCAACCCCCTTTTCCTGCTGTAGCTACCCCTCGACATAGCACGCTCTGATAGCACCACCGTCTCTTTTTAGAAAAGCGTTTACTATTTTTGTCTGTGGACTGGAACTTTTAATTGACCCATGGGATTTAGTGATAAAAAGTCCGACTCGCAGGGAAGTCCCTGATGCCATCAGTAAAGTGATCGAATAATTAATTGATAAGTTTAGATCCTTCGTGAAATAAATAAAATGAAATCTCGAAGAGAAGTGAGATTTTAGGAGCCCCAATAGGAAACTGTGCGGAAAGTACTCCATTTTCTCTCCTAACTTTCGCTCTAAACAATATTTTTCTCATTAGTATATATATATATATATATATATATATATATATATATATATATATATATATATATATATATATATATATACTAGCTGACCCGCAAAAGTTGTTTTGCCATATACATTATTTCATATGAATATTTTGGCAGTGAAATAATAATGTTGCGGAATCTCTTTGCTTAATATTTATTATGTAATATTCATAAAATAAATATTATGATGAAAGTACTAATATCGTTATTATAAAATGGGGATTGGTGGTAAAAGAATGTTGCAAATTTAGGGTTGTATGTTTTTTTTAAATGCCAAATAATAAAAAAATAAAAATTAAATATTTTGTACAAAAAATAAAAAACAAAAAATGTTTTGGAGTGAGCCACCCTTAACCCTTAGGGGTATAAAAATTAGTATTAATATTTATTTAGTTATTTAGAGTACACAACAAAGGCTATTTACTTTTATAGTCTATGTGCGAACAAAGCTAAATGAAAAAAAAAAAATACAAAAAGATACTAGTATTAATATAAACCTATAAATCGGTAACTGTGACTCAAGAATTTATCTATATATATATATATATATATATATATATATATATATATATATATATATATGTATATAAAATTTTAATCAGCTTTATTTCCGTGAGTTCTGGTTTTCGTTTTGGCAAAAGGGAGAAACCGCCATTTAGTGCACCGACTTCTAGTGTCATTACCACCTGTATACTTTTATTCTTTTAATTATTATTTTTTAATTGTAAAAAATAGATTTATCTTTAGAACTTCCTTTGGACTATTTACTTTTTTAATTCCGACAATAACTTATAAGGAAAATGTCGTAGAGCGATATAAGACGCTGTAACTTGGGTTCTTAGTTTGTCCTGAGCAATTATTTTGCTCTAAATACCAGAACGATTATTTTAATCCATCAAGAACTCTAGAACTATTAAAAATAAAGCCCAAACTCGGAAATATTAATAAGTCTCCTCGGAATGTAAAAAAGCTTCACATACACTGAGATTTTCGTATATTTTCTTAAGTATCTCGATTCCTGTTGGAATATGTGTAGAGAATTTATTCGAAACTTAAAGCAATTCCTACATAACAGCATCAAGTGCCATTTTTGATACAGCAGCATATCTCATTTACAGGAATCTTAGTAGTATTGCTTTCAGAAAATCACTTATCATAACACATCGAAAAAATCTCCGGAAAATTATGACAACGGAATAAGATATTATGATAGAGGGTGGATAGATAGAAAAATTCCGACTCGCAGGAACTGCATCATCTTAGCGCGGTTCCGTTCTTATCTCTAGACTCATTTAAAATGATTAAAATAGAAGCTGTTATTATTTTGGGTCCACATTTCTAGAAAGCATGAAGATTAGATAGTTGGCCGTCGAGGTGAGAAGTAAAGATGGAATGGTTGGGATTCGGCTAAAGAAACCTCAATACGATTTTTGTTAAAAAATCTATATTTAGGACGTTTTGGCTACTCATTGGTAGCCTTCGTCAGCAATGAAGGGCCCGCTAGGCATTTGAAAAGCTATATCTTGGAAATCCATATCTCTAAGATTAAATTGTTTTTCTTATTTTTCTTAACCTGATTTATTATCAAGTACATTATCCAACTATAAGCAGTTAAAAAATAACAAGGAATAAAAACAGACAAAAAGAACAGTTCGAATAAGCGAAATCAATTACTTTAAAGTTTTAAGCACTTATTTCTCCGATTGACATCGTCTAATCAAAACTTTCTTTAGAATCTTTTTTGTAGAGAATTTAGTAAGCTTTCTCTTGGTATTCTTCCGTTTACCATGATTCTCAACCTTTTTCGAGATATTAAGGAAAGTATAAAAAGTTACCAAAACTTTTTATGTCTGTTAATAAAATATTTTATTCTAACCCTTCCTTAACTCCAAACGAAACACAAATTTCAACATATTAGTTTTAATGAATGTAGAACATGCAGAAAATTTTTCAACTGAATCCCATGATTCTAAGTACCCAAACCAAAAACGGTATTCAAAAACTATTTTTCCAATTTTCTCGAAAACGGTTAAAGCTATCGCCTTGAAAATTGTTTCATTCGTTTTCCTAGCGCAAGAAGCCTATAAAACGAGTGCTTATAAGCTCATGAACTCAAAAACATAAGCGTTAAGATTTTTTTTGTGCGAATTTCGCCCCAAACGCCATCTTCCAGTGGACGGATTTTGCTGGTTAACGAACTTGACCTTTCAAATTGGACGACGAATTTTTGTACCAAATTTCATCACAATCGGACCATTAGGGAAGCCAGAAATGAGCGAACAGACAAATATATATATATATATATATATATATATATATATATATAAATATATACATATATATATATATATATATATATATATATATATATATATATATATATACAAATTTGAACCACCGTTATTTTCGGTTTCTAGGGGTTCTGAAACGCGAAATTTTCTAGTCGGCACTTCCGGATTGTTTCATTGTATCAACCTTATAAGCGGGTTTCCTCCCTATGGGGGAGGGAGGAACCGCGCTAAAAGGATGGTGGTTTATTTTTTTTATTTTTTTTTTTTTTTTAATGGTGCTTATACTACTGAGGTCATTAACACCATTTTATAGACCTCACATTTTTATGAGAAACTCGATGTGGCAGTTTATAACTGCTTAGGAATACAGTTATTATATATTTACCAGTATATATAATAACATCAATGTAATGAGCTATCTTAATGTAAAAAAAAAAAAAAAAAATGAAAAAATTAAAGAAAAAGGAGGAAGGAGAAAAGGAAGAGAAAGGGGGGGGGGAATAAATAAATAATTATATATAAAAAAAGTCCGACTCGCAGGAACTGCATCATCTTAGCGCGGTTCCGTTCTTATCCGAAGTGCGATTAGTAAAGGAATAGTAGCAGCTATCGGTAGGTTTTGATATGTCGTTAAAAATATAAAATAAAATCTCAAAGATAAGGAAGCTTAAAGAGCCACATATGGAATCTGACAGTTTTCTAAACGGATGGGACTCTCCCGTCATCGCGACGCTCACTCTAGGAAAACTCTATTACCAATATGATTCTTATTTTCTCCGCTTTAATGAAATACTCATTCCACCGTTAAATAAACTTAAAAATCAAAAGTGAGGTAAACAGTGACAAAAACCCGTTTAAAATAACAAAATTAACACTTTCGTAGTTTTAAGCACTTACTTCTCCGACTGACATTGCCCCATCGAAATTTGCTTCAGAATCTTTTTTTTAGAGAATTTAGTAAGCTTTTGAATGGTTAAATCGTACTTCCCACGATTTCTTAACTGTTTTGAAGATATTAAGGGGGAAAAATGGTGCTAATACCTACCGATAGCTGCTATATTCCTTCACTAATCGCACTTGAGATAAGAACGGAACCGCGCTAAGATGAAGCAGTTCCTGCGGGTCGGACTTTTTTTTTGTCAGACAAATTAATGTATTATGTTTATATTATAATATAAATATTATGTTTATAAGAAGAGCAAATCACTTTAATTGCGGTGTAAAATATTGTTGCTAGCTAAATCTAAGTATTATATAAGCTCATAAGGAAAAAATGGTGCTAATGACTCAGATTTCGATACACCATAAAAGAAAAAAAAAATTAAGGACAATATACAAAGATTCCGAAGTATTTCATGTCTGTTAATAAAATATTTTATTCTAATCCCAATAACGCAACACTTATACACAAATAAACTTTTTTTAGGTACCTATTTAATACGTATAAAATAAGGTTATAATGAGCGATCCGCTGTGGCATACACCAAGTACTACCACCGTGTGGAGTTCAACTAGTATAGACTGGTACGTCTGTACCACTGTGGTATGTAAAGAGCGGCTGTTCTGATACTGGCAAAAATTAGAAATCCTACATTCCTAAAGTTGTTTGGAGGCTTATCTTTATGACTCTAGACAAAGACTTGAAGATGACGAGGGTACACAGGGAGACGAGAGTACCTGGGGACAGGGAAAACGCCCCCCACCCTAAGCCTCCTAGCTCCTCACCTTCGAATTCATATGATTTCGTTCAATGAACTTAAAAAAAAATTAATAAATAGATAAAAACTTCTGAAAATAGGGAATACCAAAAACAATTCTAAAGAACGAAATCAACACCAGTACAGTCATCTAGATATTCATAGGGCATCTTCGAATTCCACGATGCCGTTGAAACAAAATATTGTTTCTATATATACGTATCCTGTTTTATTGACTAATACATTTGACTACTATAAGCAATCACAAAAATAACGAGCAGTGAAAAAAAACTGTAGGAAACACACAAAAAGATTCGTTCAAATGAACGAAATTACCTATGTTTTAAGCACTTATTTCTCCAAATATGACCATCCCATCGCAAATGTCTTCAAAACATTTTTTGTAGAAAATTTAGTAACCTTTCGAATGGTAATCTTTTGCTTGCCAAGATTCCAAACCGTTTTCGTGATATTAATGAAAATATACGAAGTTCCCAAAACTTTTCATGTCTAAAAATGAAATATTTTATTTTAATCCTTCCTTTACTCCAAACGTAACCAAATTTTCAACATATTAGTTTTGATAAAATTCAAACATGGAGAAAATGTTTCAACTGAAGCCCATGATTCTAAGTACCAAAATCAAAGACAATAAGAACAGTTCGAATAAGCGAAATCAATTACTTTAAAGTTTTAAGCACTTATTTCTCTGATTGACATCGCCTAATCAAAACTTTCATTAGAACCTTTTTTGTAGAGCATTTAGTAAGCATTCTAATGGTAATCTTTTGTTTCACAAGATTCTCAACCTTTTTCGAGATATTAAGGAAAGTATACAAAGTTACCAAAACTTTTCATGTCTGTTCATAAAATATTTTATTCTAACCCTTCCTTAACTCCAAACGTAACATAACTTTCTACATATTAGTTTTAATGAAAGTAGAACATGCAGATAATGTTTCAACTGAATCCCGGGATTCTAAGTACCCAAACCAAAAACGGTATTCAAAAACTATTTTTCCAATTTTCTCGAAAACGGTTAAAGCTATCGCCTTGAAAATTGTTTCATTCGTTTTCCTAGCCCAAGAAGCCTATAAAAAGAGTACTTACAAGCTTATGAACTCAAAAACGTAAGCGTTACGATTTTTTCTGCGCGAATTTCGCCCCAAACGCCATCTTCCAGTGGGCGGATTTTGCTGGTTAACGAACTTGACCTTTCAAATTGGACGACTAATTTTTGTACCAAATTTCATCAAAATCGGACCATCAGGGAAGCCAGAAATGAGCGAACAGACATATATATATATATATATATATATATATATATATATATATATATATATATATATATATATATATATATAAATATATACATACGAATATAACGAACTTGATCTTTCAAATTGGACGACGGATTTTCGTACCAAATTTCATCAAAATCGGACCATTCTACCTAGAGAGCGAACAGACAAATATATATATATATATATATATATATATATATATATATATATATATATATATATATGTATATATATATATATATATGTATATATATATAAATATATATATATATAAATATATACATATATTTATATATATTTATATATATATATATATATATATATATATATATATATATATATATATATATACAAATTTGAACCACAATCATTTTCGGTCTCTAGGGGTTCTGAAACGCAAAATTTTCTAGTCGGCACTTCTGGATTGCGTCATGAGATGAACCTTATAAGCGGGGTTCCTCCCTATGGGGGAGGGAGGAACCGCGCTAAAATAAAATAAATGTAAAATATAATCTTCTTTAGTAATGTATTAATTAAATTATTCATTATTCTGAATGATTTTTATCCAAAAATGCTTTACTACAACCAGAGGCTATTTGGAGGAGAAGAAGCGGTTCTGAAAAGCTGGCTAAAACAAATTAAACAAACATACCATTTGAAAAAAAAAATCAAGTAATGATTTATAAAGTTAATTATAGTAATAAAGTATAAAATTATACAAATATAAACTACGAAAACAAATAAATTATAAACAATGATTGAACATAATCCTCTGTTTTATCTACTGTGCTATTCGGTGGTGGCTTCGAAGAGTAATAAATACAGAATAGCAATCTCACTGCTGACTACCTTTCCTAGATTACACAGACATTAGAATATATCATATTTTATTTGTTGTTTTTTAAATGATTGATTTTCCTATTGTTTATTACATTCTGTATATGAATACATCTGTTAATATTATACAATATTAAGGATCTGTTCTTAAGGCTTTCTAACTTCATTCTCGCTTAGCGTTAGAAGTTCGCTCGGTTGACGTTGAGAGGGGCCACGAGACGATGAGAGATCGGTAAGCCACGCACTTGATGAAAGAGAAAGCCATTACTAAAACTTCATTTGGTCACTGCAGCAGATCTCTGGGTCACTGTCTTCTGAGAAACATTGGTGGATGGGTGGTGCTCCATAGGGAGAGGACTTCAGGATTTTGATGAGTGGAAAGTTTGGCTCGTAAACGTTGGAATTTTGATATTATAACATATTTTACGGGTGGGATATTGATATCTTTATGGAGGTTGAGGTTGAAAACGTAGAAAGAACGTTCATTTGTCAACCAATCAACATAAATTTATATAAAAAGTATTAAATATAGAGTTTCGAGAAAGCCTATAGAAGGTATGGTGAATTAGGGATTAGGAGAATTGTGGTGCAAATATTTAAAGACAGGGAGAGAGAGAGAGAGAGAAAAGGGGGGAGTGAGAGACTGAGTGAGAGAGAGAGCGAGAGTGAGAGAGAGAAAAGGATAGGAGTGAGTCCTGCGTGAACGTGTCCTGCCTACGTAGCAAGGACCCACCGAATCATTGGTCAGCCTCCAGAAATTGGCGATTCCCAGGATCAAAGATATCCTTTTTTCAATCTTTAAGGCTCTTAGTTAGGGCAAGGAAGCAGTTTATGATGTTGATACAATTACCACGCTCTCTGCTGAAGATATAGTTCGAAAATCATTTTTCCCTATGCATTTAATTGTTAAAATTACACGTATGTATATATAAATAAAATTAGTTACCTACTTTCTAGCAAACGGACTTATCAATCACTCGGAAGTTTCCAGCGAACAGAAGTTACAAGCATGGAGGCGCTTCTTTCAAACTGGATACCTTACCAGCAAACAGAAGTATCAAGCTTATACATGGATAAGAGCTGGATGGTCCAAATTGCTGAGTTCCCTCGTCCTACCAACAAGGGTCATCTCCGACGCTTTTTAGGAATGGCCACCTTTTATCGAAGATGCCTCCCTAAAGCAGCAGAAGTCCAGGAAATTCTTCAAGCGTTAATAGGCAACACCAAGAAAAACGACAGCACCCACAGAAGCAGAGGAACTAACGAAACACGCACCACGGTGTCGTACTTCTCAAATCAACTTAAAACTTGACTAGGTAAATTTCGGGACACCAAGGTAAGTCGCGGGAACTGAAATTTAAATGTTATTTAATTAGCATAGAAACGTTCATAGCATTAGGACGTTTGAAGCATAGAAACGATTTTAGCATTAAGAAGTTTTAAGCATGGATACGTTTTCAGCAAACACATGTTTCAAGCATGGGTACGTTTTCAGCTAACAGATGTTTCAAGCACGCATACGCTTTCAGCAAAGAGACGTTTCAAGCAAAGAAATGTTTTTAGCATTAACACGTTTCAAGCAAAGAAATGTTTTTAGCATTAAGACGTTTCAAGCAAAAATATAATTCCACTAGAAATAAAAGTATTAGGAGTTCAATAATGACAGAGATAAAAATTATATCGTTGCACGCTAAAATGAAGATCTATAACACATCAAATTACACTTCTCTTGTTTATTTATTGTTTTTAAAAAAATATATGTAGTTTATTTATTATTTTTTTATAATGTTTATATTTTTGATTGTCTGTAGTATTTTATTTTATATATTTATTATTTTTACTACATTAAAAAAAGTAAACATTATTGTACATGGGGTCTCCCGTGGTCTAGTGGTTAGCGCGCTAGATTCATAAGCGGGAGATGGTGGGTTCGATCCCCACCGGCGCCAGATATTTTCTCATCTCAGGGCTCGCTGAGAAAATTCTTGGCTGCACCCTGGATGTCGGCGCTAATAGCCATGATTTGTTGATGCACCATAAAAAAAAAATAAAAAAAAATAAAATAAAATAAAAAAAAAAAAAATTATTCTACATATATTTCGCTACTGGGAATTAATTTTAAACATATGACATACGGAAAATCAATCAGCTGACTAAACCCTGTCATGTTAGATTCACCTAGTCTATGACAAATCTCGACTTGGGCAAACTGGTGGAGAATGTTTTTTTTCAAGCTGACATTTAAAGGTTGCAAAGTATTATGTTAGTATTTTTCTTTTTGTGGTAAATTTAGGGAAAAAAAAACACGAAGAAAGGAACCCTAAGAAGATTTTAAATTTATTAAACCGCTTGTTAAAATATAAATGGGAAAGCGGACAGGGTTTAGGATGGGGAGAGGGATTTCGTTCTATTCCTATCAGTTGCTAGGGTCGTTATGAGTAGCCGTGAAAGGAAGGTTCCCTTTTATCACGGTTCACTGATAAGCCTCTTCAAGGATTCACACCTATCTCCAATAGGGCAAAGGAAGAATCCAACGAGGTATTAGTAGACCAGTCTATTTTACTATTTGTATGTCGGTGGATCCTTTCCAGGGATAAAGTAATTGACAGGGGTGCCATGTACTATACAACACGATAGGGCTTTGCAGGGGTTTCCGAAATAATCGAATCTCTCTTTCAGTCCCCCCCTCAATTTTATATATATATATATATATATATATATATATATATATACACATGGGGCGAGGTTAGCCCAGTGGTAGAGCACTGGACTAATAAGTTGGAGGACCTGAGTTCAAATCCCGAGCAAGCACTAAAGATTTTTCTTTCTAGTGTCTTCGCTCATGGGTTGACTTCGGCCTCCCTGACCGCCCCTAGGCCAACCCCTAGGAGTCCCCCCCCCCCGAGGAGTCACTCGTTCAACCTATTCCTCAATTTTCTCTTCATTTGCTGAGATTTAATGCTTATTAAATGTATAAGTTTTCCTGTAAGTAGTGAATCTGTAGTCCGTTAGGGGCCGAGGAAAAAATTCGAGAGTAACCACTGATTCATCGAATTTTTCTAAACGTGATTCTTGGCTAATTTAACCGGGTTACTTAAATTAATGAACACTTTTATAACATCCGTATGTTGTGTTAATTTATTCATATTTATAAATAAAAATCCTATTTTATGTTTTTCACTAATGCATATTAAGCAACATACACTCTGACTGTTTATTCAATTAATATGCTTATTTTATGAGGTTAATGCACGAATGGCAATCCACTTTCCATGATCATAAAATAGATTGCATTCAAGGGATTCGTGCACGAATACATTCTGACACGACCAAAGTGGAAATAATGTAATGCACTCAATTTTATGGAGAAGTCGATTTTTATCTAACTCAGTTGCTCACTGGGCACGGCTGTTTCAGAGGATACCTAGCTCGCTTTAAGTTAGATGATGATGTGTCTGTCCAGACTGCGATACACGTGTTCTTCAAATGCCCGAGATTTTGCATCGAAAAGGCCAAATTGGACAGAAAACGAAGGCCTTAAAACCCGAGAATCTGGTCATCTTCATCCTGGCTCATAGCGAGAACTGGGAGGTTGTTTTAGAATACTGTGCTCCCATCGGCAAGAAGCTCCGAAATGAAGAACGACAGAGAAAAGGCCTGATTGCGGCTCAAAATAATGTAGCCAACTAATGAAGAAGGCTTAATGCCAACCCCCCCCCCTCCTGCGAATAAGTGCCTGAGGGCGCTTCCGCAGGGTGGTTGAGGTGTATAATAGGGAGGTGGATTTTTAGTGACTAGGAATCTTACACTTTTGTGGCTTCGTCCACAAAAAAAAAACAAAAAAAAAAACGATTAAACTGCCGAGTAATTTTCACAATCTACTGGCAGACTTCAATAACGTTACATTCCCTATCTGGCATAATAACAAGTAACATTTTAACTCTTTGAATGACTCTTACAAATGATCTTGTCAATAGCTACTTCACATTAAAGCTAAACATAATATAAATTAATTTATTATACCTAATATGTAATATATATATACATGTATATATATAATATATATATATATATATATATATATATATATATATATATATATGATATTAGTGAAATTTAATAAAAAAAAATACGTTGTGTAATTTGAAAGGTCAAGATTGTTAAAAAGCCGAATCCGTCTACTGGGAATTGTTTTTCGGGCAAAATTCGCGCGAAAAAATCTTATCATCTATGTGTTTTGCTTTTATAGGTTTCTAGGTACAATTATTGTTTGTTCTATATAGTAATAAAGCGAGTAAAACCACTTTTGAGGCGATATTATCGTGAAAACTGAATAAAACTAGCTTTCGACATTAACTTTCATTTTGGGTACTTACTTAGAAACGATTGATTAATTTGAAACTTTATGTTTGGTATTCAAGCAAACTAAGATATCTAAATTTTATTTAAGTTCGATTATAAGGAGTCTCCCGTGGTCTAGTGGCTAGCACCTTAGATTTATAAGCGAGTGATGGTGGGTTCGATTCCTACCGGCAACAGGAATTTTCTCATCTCAGGGCTCGCTGAGAAAATTCCTGGTTGCACCCTGGATGTCGGCGCTAATGGCCGAGATTTGTCGATGCGCCGTTAAAAAAAAAAAAAAGTTCGATTTTACAAAAAAAATATGTAGGTAACATAAATGAGAATTATTGGGTTTCGTATATTTTGTTGAATATCCTGAAAACAGCGAGGAAATCGTGGTAAGTAGACAGTGACCATTCCTAAGCTTACTAAATTTTCTACACAAACGGTTCTATAGACGTTTTCAATGAAACGATTTCTGGCGGAGAGAAAATTGTCCAAAACTTCTAACCCTATTCCTGGAAACCTAAAAGAAAGCGATGTGCTCCTCCAGCTGTAACACCGGATAAAATAAAATTCCCCAAATAGCATTTCCTAATTGTGAAGATAAAGCCCAATTATTGAGAATTAGCATTTTCCCAGAGAGTTTATCCCTGTAAATCCCGGGTCCTGGATAAGCTATCCCCCCGAGTTAATCCCCAACCAACCCCCCCCCCCTCCCGAGTATCGTGATAAATCATAGATCATCCCCAGAAATAAACAGGTAATTCCAGTAATGGTTCTGGATAAAGATAATCCAACTTGGGACTTATTCCTTATTCTAAAGAGAAATTCTTTTTTCGATTCCACGTAAAAACCTTAAATTCTTTTCTCGGATTCGTTATAGGAGGAAGTACTGGCTATATTATTTATGTTGTTACGGATAACCTTGTTTATATATATATATATATATACACACACACAAGGTTTTTGTTGATTCATATTATTTACAATTATCCACAGTTGTGCATTAATACTGAAAAATTCATTATATCGCTGTTTCAAAATGAATGTTGGGGTCTTCACGCTTTTAATAATGTTTCCGCCGAGCATAATGTTATACATGATACATCAAATAAATGAGCGACTCAAACGGTATCGTTGGCACAAGTGCACACAATCTTTCTGCATTCATCCGCTAGAAAGCGCTTATATGAAATACCAATTGGTTTAGTCATCAAACCTAAGATACCATCTATGGATATTATTACCGTAAACATCCTTTAATCCGGGACGTTCGGGACATGAAGCATACCGTATTATCAAATAAGCCGGATAACCGGACGCAAGTCGAAAAAAAATGGATAGAGGTGAAAATTAAACAAAATGTAGACTATAAGACTAGTACATATTTAATGTGAAATTACTAAAATAAAATTTCGCACTGTTAGAATTATACTGCCTCAGTCGAAAGCTATAAACTGAACTGGTAACAAGTAGGTATTCGATCACAGAGATGGTTTACGGGAATTTTTCTACGAACCCTTCGGGCACCGCGGATTTGCTGCATAAGAACTGATGAGTCGCACTTTTCATGTTTATCCTTGACACCTCTGCCGTGCCGGATTATCAAGCGTGCCGGATTAGAGGAAGTTGACTGTATCAAGCGAGGAGTCGCAACCAAACCTTATACAGTAAGCACCTTGTACGGTAAAACTAGATTCTGCACGGTCGGCTGATTCTGTTTTTGCAAACAATATAACCAAAGAAGTTTTCTGTTTTCTGTGTCGCCATTTTTGCTACAACCAGCGCTGTCTAATGGATGACAGAGGGAATATTGTGTACAAATGTGCATTCTAGCACAAAAAAGAATTGTTTTGATTTCTATTTATGTTTGACGTATCTTTTATAACTGAACGTTTGCATATATTATAATACATAAAGTCCGTCACGCAGGAGCTGCATAACTAAGCACTTTCCTCAGAATTTTGGTAGTGTAGATTGCTTTCCAGAACAATTTGCTTAAAATATCCTACATAAATAAAATAAAAACATGAATAGTTCTCTTGTAATGAGTAACTGATCAATTAATAATTTGCTTCCAGAGTTATGTTTACACATGGTACCTATTACACTTCGTAATAAATACAAAAAACCTCATATTATCGTATTTTGATCTAACGCAGGAACAGGATACAGTCACTCTAGTGGTAGAAAGCGCTCCTTGCGGCGGCTTTGTGAACCTACGTCTTACGGGCTTTTCTATTGAAATATATTATAAATTAAACCCCCGCTTTCCGATTGACCGATTCAGCACATTTCTACAACACTTCTTTCTCATGAGTTACCCACGACGTATACCGCGTTTCGTTACAATACAGCAGAAATTACGACCAGTATGAGTATATTAAGAATTTGGGTCAGGAGTAAACCCCCCCTTCTAATGAACCGATTTAGTTTATTTTTACAACACATATATACCTGTAGATTACCACTACGAATGCCGAGTTTCGTCGAAATATACCAAAAATCACTGCTGGTAGTGGCGAATTGGTATTGTGGGTCCGGAGTAAACCCCCCCTCCTAATGAACCGATTTAGTTTATTTTTACAACAGTTATTTACCTGTGGATTACCACTACGAATACCGAGTTCCGTTGAAATATACCAAAAATCACGGCTGGTAGTGGCGAATTGGTATTGTGGGTCCGGAGTAAACCCCCCCCCCCTTCTAATGAACCGATTTAGTTCATTTTTATACCTCACTTGTATCTCTATATTACCACTACGAATACCAAGTTTCGTTGAAATATAACAAATATTACGGCTGACATAGTCAAATTAGTGTTTTGGGTTCGGGGTAAACCCCCCCTTCCGGTAGACCGACTTTGGTGGTTAACGAACTCGTTCAATCGTTTGCTAATTGAATGCTATATACCAAGTTTTGTGACGAAAAAACAAAAACTCTGGCCGCTATCGTGTTAACAGACACATATATATATATATATATGCATATATATATATATATATATATATATATATATATATATATATATATATATATATATAAATATAGATATATATAAATTTTAACGGGGGTCATTTTCGGTGTCTACTAGGTAGGATCGATAAAGATTTGAAGAAATTTTTCAAAAATTCCGTCATGAGTCCAACCTCAATAGCTACTTTCCTTCGGAGGAAAGTGCTAAAACGTTAAAACCCTGTTATTAATTCTGAATCTCGCGGCGTATAAACTGAAACAAATAAATAAAACCTGTGGTATAAATGTTTTATTAAACTCGAATAGGTAAGTCAAATATTTTAATTTTACGTTTTCCCTACACTTATCCCTGAAAGTCACAGGTACAAGTAGATTAAGCCTAGATTCATATAAGAATTCCTTCGAAACAAAGAAATACTTTCAACTAAGAGAAACAAGAGATCAAAATTTCTAGTGTTCTATGATTATCAGACTATCCCATAAGTCCATCAAAGAGTTTCTCGTAGCTCTTCGAATGTTACAACAGGATTTTCTACTAAAGTAGCCTGCAGGAGTTGGTCGTCAAGCTCTGTTGGTCTACCTGTACGAGGCACTATTTATCGAATTCCCGAAGCATAAGATGATTTAGCCGTTGTTGCGTGAGGCTAACATAACAGGAACAAGGTCCATAGCACAACGGAGTCGTATGCACGTGGTCACTGCCTGGGAACGGAGCATGTCAGGTACCCAGGCAGAGGCTAGACACAGACTGGCTTAAATGGCGTTAGATCCGGCTGCAGTGTTGTTCAGTAGCCTAGCTGTAGCAACTCCAGTGTTGCCACCAAATAAAACAGAGAAGTTAGGGGGGCGCCGCTACAATGACGTAAGTGCTGGGAGATCCAGTTCAAATGAAATGTCAACCCAGAAAAGATACGTTTCACCAACCAGAACATGATAAAAAGAAGCGAATATAATGATATAATAAACAAAATACGTAAACAAAAATAAGTTGAAGAGGTTAACATGAACAGACAGAATATTAAAAACTGAACTTACTTATGGCTTGACCTAATACGTTTTGTGGTTCGTAAGTGCATTTTATTACCCATGCAAAGGTCCTTATTTACCCAAGCCGTGAAGCTTATTGTGAGAAAGGCAACTGCTTAAGGGCTGAACAAGTTATTTATTATTTTGTACATGCGAATAAGTGAACCAAGTAGTTTTGTAACACAGATGTGGGAATCCAAGTAGAAAACATATTGAAATAATTTGGCTTCATAAATGTTCCAAATTCAGGTTATGAAACTTATATCCACCAGTGTTGCTTCCAATGTCACGTTCCAAAAAGTATATATGGGTGCATATATTCTTTGTTTGTTATTCATAATCTACAAAAAAAAGGTACGATGGCCCTGAGGGGCAGATGCTATAGAGGTATCTGATTCTTCACCATTCTGCACACAAGGGAGATAGCATGGTTAGTACTATGCCGCCTGATTTTCCCCTAGGCTGCTTCGACTGCTAGGGCCATTAGCACCAAGGTACCCATTAATAAATTAATTAAAGGCTAGGTTGGCCAAGGGACGTTCAGGAAGGTTGAATTCAACCATAAACGAACTATAATATAAAAATCTTTAGTGCTTGCTCGGGATTTGAACTCAGGTCCTCCAGCATATTAGTCCAGTGCTCTACCACTGAGCTAACCTCGCCCCTCAGAAAACCTTTGGTGACGGAAAAATAACAGTGAAAAGTAAGGTTTGATATTTCGAGTTGCTTAAATCAATTTTCCACCACCCAGCAATTTTTTTATTTATTTATTAATTATAGGTGCTTCTACTGCCAAGGTCATTAGCACCTATCCAGCAATTTCTACAAAATATATGTTTTCACATTGAGGAAGGTTGTACTAAATACCTTTGCAAGAACCTGACATCATCTTAATAATTGCAAATATAAGAAGTTTTCTGCGTTGAGATTATGATGGTGTTAAAGTTTAATAAATAAAAACAACCAAAATGAATTATATATTTTTTTATAATCTATATATATAAAAATCACGTGTCTGTCTGTTTTTCTGTTTGTTTGTTCCTTATACAAATCTACACCGTTTGACCGATTTTGACCAAACTTGGAATAATGGTAGGTCTTGATACCAGAAATCTCCTAGGCTAGGTCAAAAAAATCTACCAGCTGTCTGTCTGTATGTTTGTCCGTTATACAAATCCACACAGTTCGTCCGATTTCGACTAAACTCGGTACACATGTAGATCTTAATCTGGGGAGAGTCGTAGGCTAAGTCAAAAACGTCTACCAGCTGTCTGTCTGTATGTTTGTCCCTTATACAAATCCACACCGTTAGACCAATTTTTACGAAGCTTGGTATATCTTGATACGGGGGGTGTTATAGGTTAGGTCAAAGTCGTCTAGGACTCACAGTTGGGAGGCCACGGGTTCATAAAAGTTACAGATTCGTGTTATTAGATTTTAATAATACTTATTTGGTTTCTAATTTATTTAGGCTTTTCTATATGCAGAAAGTAGGTGTAGCATGGCACGCCGGGTAACGGCTAGTACACAATAAATTATTCCTTCATTGTACATAATTTTACTATCTTTTGGCTATCCATTAACACAAAGGAAAATATAAGGTTCGATTATAACTAATAATTATTATGTTGAGACTGATTCATTCAGCCGTAAGTGATTAAGGTTATATTTAAACTTACCTCAACTCGAATTGAAATAAAACGTTGTCCTTACCTGAAAAATATATAATATTTCCATTAATTCTTAGATAGAAATGTCGTTGCTATTGTTTTAAACAATCTGAACCAAATAATATGCATAAATATTTTTATTAGTGTATGACTTATTACATAAAAGAGTTCAAATAGCACAAATCTGCTGTAATTTCATTAACAATAACTTGCCTTAAAGTGAAATTATAAATTAATTTTCCTGAGATCTCGAAATTGTATAATATTGCTGTTAATAGGAAATTTCTGCTTCCAATGAAACTTGCTCGTGGAACTTGAGAACTGAATCTAGTTTCATAACTAGTTTGAATACTTAGACATTATTCAGTGTTTCTAACTTATTCACTGTTCAGAGTGGGTAAAGCTATTCGCTTGTCGACTTTTTCTTTCGAATGTTAACAGAAGTTCTTGTAATCCTGTAACGTAATATGTAAAACGTGCTGTATTAATCTGAATTGTAACAACTAACAAGCCAGGGAATAGTTGGGATTCACCTAAAAAAAAAACAAAAAAAAAAAACATCTGTACGATTTTTGAAAAAATCTATGTTAAAGACGTTTCGGATACTCTTTGGTAGCCTTCGTTAGCTAAACTACAAAACAAAAAAATCAGAATTAATAAACAGAATAATTAAACCAATAGAGAAATATGGTAGATCTACAAATACAAATCACTTAGGTATAAGAATATTTTGTTGTTAACACCAATGTGTAACTGAACATTATTAACAGGTAAGTGAATTATAGTTTTTTTCCTTGAACTTAGTTCAGAGTAAGCACAGATAACACTGGTTTGCCAAATTTAACATCTTGTCTGGGGGTTTATATTTTCATATGTCGTTATCCCTTATTTGATTCTGCTGAATAGTAATATGAATTTAGTTTTTCTCTGAACCCAGGGAAATGTTCGCATGTAACTTTCGCCCTGCGACGAGCTGAGTGCCCTCCTGTAAAAATCCACAATATCCCAATACCCTAACGAGGTTCGATATTTAGGATTCCACCTCGACAAGCGACTTACCTGGAAAACACACATAAAACACAAGAGACAAGAACTGAACAAACGGACTTCTCCGACGACTAATTGGACTCAAATCAAAACTAGACACAAAAAACAAACTGACAATATACAAGACCATCATAAGACCGATATGGACATACGGCATAGAACTTTGGGGATCAGCTAAGCCATCAAATATAAAAATTATCCAACGTTTCCAATCCAAAGTCCTCCGTAAAATCCTCAACGCTCCTTTCTACGTTTCAAACCTAACCATCCATCGAGACACTGAAATACCCTTTGTCCATGATTTAGCCAAATCCCGATTCCTGACCTTTTTCTCAAAACTCCCAGCCCACCCCAATCCTCTTGGCAGATCCCTCTCTTCCAATGTCATCCCAGATAATCCTCCTCGAGGCCTTCGCCGCCAATGGCCACGAGACAATTTAATACTGGTTAATTAGCCTGCCTTATAAAATAATGTAAATAGTGTAAATAATGTATATAGTTTAAAAAAGAGACCAGTTTTTAATTAAATTAAGAAATACCATAACTTTCATTGGGAGTGGCAGTAATGTCTGCCTTCTCCCCTCATCTCATTCACTGTGTTTTATGTATATTTCACCATATTTACTTATTGTACATAACTGTACAGATTGTAAATTACCAATAAAGATCAATTTAAAAAAAAAGTTTTTCTCTATCACATACCAATTTTTCACAATACAGGAAATAGTAAAATATACATTTTTATACTAGCCTCTATTGAATTTATCTAATATTATTAAATGTACGTAAATAAATCAATAACTGTCAACACAAAATTCTTCAAGATTAACAAAAAAAATTTGAAGACTGTTGTTAATAATGCTGAATCATGAGTTTCTATTCATTACAGGAAATAATTATTGCACTATAGCAATGGCCTTATTACATTTAATGTTGATATGGTTCGTGTAAGTCAGTTTGAAGTCCACATTTATACTCCAAGATACTTCACATTCTTAGACCATGGGATTGAATTGCCAAAAATCTTTACTTGAGGAATACTTTATGTATTCTCAAAGTAAATGCACAGTTTTTTTCATTATTTTCAACCTTATTTTCCACTTATTACAATGTTTTGTACATTTTTCCAGTGCTGTGGTACCTGGCAATAGTGTCGACTCGAAAGCTAGAGATTATATATGGATAATTTTAGGTGAATCTCATGGACGAAGTGGAGATACAGTATTTTAGATGAATCTCATGGACGAAGTGGAGATACAGTATTTTAGGTGAATCTCATGGAAGAAGTGGAGATACAGTATTTCAGGTGAATCTCATGGACGAAGTGGAGATACAGTATTTTAGGTGAATCTCATGGACGAAGTGGAGATACAGTATTTTAGGTGAATCTCATGAACGAAGTGGAGATACAGTATTTTAGGTGAATCTCATGGACGAAGTGGAGATACAGTATTTTAGGTGAATCTCATGGACGAAGTGGAGATACAGTATTTTAGGTGAATCTCATGGACGAAGTGGAGATACAGTATTTTAGGTGAATCTCATGGACGAAGTGAGATACAGTATTTTAGGTGAATCTCATGGACGAAGTGGAGATACAGTATTTCAGGTGAATCTCATGGACGAAGTGGAGATACAGTATTTTAGGTGAATCTCATGGACGAAGTGGAGATACAGTATTTTAGGTGAATCTCATGGACGAAGTGGAGATACAGTATTTTTGTCCTTGAAGACTAAGTTATCAAAATCTTGTCCTCTATGTGATATCTACAACATAATGGGTAAAACTAATCATTCCTAACAGTGGATTAGAGATAATCCCCGTTTGAAGCAAATCAAAAAGGGATAAGATAACAAAGTACCGGCTGGATCGAGAGGAGCGTTAATTTGCCTGAAAGCTCACCGAGTAATCTCATTGAAGGAATTGGTGCGTAAAGCGAAGGGCAGCCTTTAGAAAGGCAAAAGGCCGTGTTTTGGGTAATTAAAAGGCACATATAGGGCCGAATCTCCCGTTATCGGCTCCCACTTACACAGATTGGCAGGAAGGATTGGCTCCTGTGCTGTATTCTATCGGCAGAATGGTACTACTATAGTCTATGTGGCATACCGCAGTCTACTATCTACAGAGCTCTTATTCATGCCGTCCGCTGATCAAGCATTGCAGATTGCTTTGCAGTTACTATCTGTACTCTAGGAATAGGGTACATGAAGAGAATGTATCAGATTGCCAACGTTTTAGCTCATTACCAAGGTAGTTCATAATCTACTATATATAAAAATCACATGTCTGTTTGTCCATCTGTTTGTTTCATATAAAAATCCACACTGTTTGAGCGATTAACGGGTAAAAACTATGAACCCAAATAGTTACAAATTTACGTTATAAGATTTTAATATTACTTATTTAGCTTCTAATTTATTTTTGCTTTTCTATATGCAGAAAGTAGGTGTAGCATGGCACACCGGGTAACAGCTAGTCTAATATATATTTTTCAAATACCACTCACTCACCCACTGACCTATCATCGCCCAGCCCAAACCACCTGACAGAAAAATTTGAAATTTGCATGGGCACTCCCTCTATAGCGTAGACGTTCTATAAACATATATATATATGTTTGGATGAAACGGCGTTTTTCTCCAGTGGTGGTACTCCTTCTCAATTCTTCCTGGAATATTTCGATGGGATATTCCAGGAAGAAGTGAGAAGGAGTACCACTGCTGGAGAAAAATGCCGTTCCATCCAAAAATATGATCCCAGCGACGAAAAACAAACATCAAAAACATATATACACATTTATATATATATATATATATATATATATATATATATATATATATATGCGTGTGTGTGTGTTTGTGTGTATATATGTTACCTGCAATGTATATAATCTGGCATTCTATATGCCTAAATCCAGCCGGCATGTATGAAATAAAGCTTATTTCATACTTTGCCTAGGCATTCTATAGAATGCCTACTGTGCTTTAGGCAAAGTATGAAAGACAGGATTTGTAGCTTGTAGGAGTAACTACCGGCGCACAGTGGGCAAAACGTCTATTTTACGGCGAAAAAAGTCGAAAATGTAATGAGGTCGTAAAAAGTCAATTTACGTGTCAACACGTGCTGAAGTCTTCTATTCATTGAAGACAGAACAAGTTTTTTTATCTAAACTGGTGTTCAAAAAAACCGGCGCACCTTGAATTTTGTCTTTATTTTTTTCAAAACGTAATAAAATTGGCAAAAACTTTTACCCAAATGTTTTCAGCTTGTAGGACATAAGAAGTAAAGAATAGAAAAAATAAAACTAACATAAAAACATAAAACATGATACATAAAAATAATGTAATGTAAAAAAGAAGCAAATGATCACAATTTTAAAATGAAAAAAACTCCTCTAACTTGTGTTTTACTTACAAAATATTGTTCCTAGTACCGAGTGTTGCCTCCTCTGGCACGAAAAACTGCCTCCATCCTTGTAGGCATACTCCGAATAAGGTTGGCTACCCTATCTTGAGGAATCTGGTTCCACTCATGTTCCAAGGCAATCCTGAGATCTTGGAGGTTACCTGGAGGGTTCTGTTGCCGTCGGACGGACGTCCCAAGATGGTCCCAAAGATGCTCTATAGGATTGAGGTCCGGGCTGCGAGCTGGCCAGTTCAAAGTTTGGATACCGACCTCATCCAGGTACTCCCTGACAACATTTGCTGTGTGAGGCCGGGCATTATCGTGCATAAAAAGAAATTGATCGCCTATAAACGGGCCAAAAGGCACCACATATTCTTCTAGGATGTCCGTGATGTACGATTGTGCATTAAGAGTCGGTCTTCGGAACACATGGAGGTCTGTCCTAGCCTCTAAAGAAATGCCACCCCAAACCATCACTGACCCTCCTCCGAACTGCACTCTCCCCGCTATATTGCACTGAGCATATCGCTCTCCTTGTCTTCTCCACACTCGCACTCGACCGTCTGCACCATAGAGGCTATACCTCGACTCGTCTGAAAACAGAACAGAGGCCCAATCAATTTCATTCCAGGCGGCATGTTCTCTACAAAACTGCAGGCGAGCTGCTCTGTGTGCTGGGGTGAGTAGAGGACCGGAAGCGGGTACCCTGGCGTGCAGGTCAACTTCAGCGAGCCTTCTTTGTACTGATGTTCACACCCCGAGCAACACGCAGCCGGTGAGAGGTCTCGACTGATGATTGGAAGCGGTTTCTGAGGGATTGCATGACAATGAAGCGATCGTCAGCTGGGACTGTCGCTCTTGGACGCCCTGATCCTGGCCTCCTCACGTAGCTTCCTGTCTCCCGATACCTCTGGACAGCACGCCGAACCGTTGTTTCAGGGAGCCCTAGGGTTCTGGCGGCATATCGTTGACTTCGGCCGTCCTCCACCAATGCAATAATCTGAGCGGCTACAACTGCATCCAAAACCATTTTACCTTTTCAAAAATTTTTTTTTTCTTAAAGAACAAAGTTTTCAAGGCAAAAAAATCAGTGCGCGTGAATAGACAACTGGAGACAAACTGAAGCATAGTCCGTCGACTATGTCGCTTTATCTTAATGCCCTTATTCTTAAGCCTAGTGAGAATTTTAGGACAGGATTAGTGCGAACTAATCCCTCTTGACCTACCGTATCTCTGTCATTACCTCACGCTCTACAATATTTCTTTCAGATAAGGTTTTTGCATAAAATTCAAGGTGCGCCGGTTTTTTTGAACACCAGTGTAGTTTAATTCAAACCTGTTTAAGACAATAAGGAAGGCAACCATTGCTAGTCACTTCCACTTCCTCTGTTTAGTCTTGTTCCAACTACGGTCCTTTTAAGTTGTGTTTTAAAAATTGTGTGCAAATTTTATAAATTCTTTTCACAATGGATTTATTACCTAGTGGTATGTTCTTTATAAATACATAATATATATCTAATAACAGAAAGGCATATCAAAGAAAAAAATATATTAATGAAATTATTACTAGATTGTTCATATTTTGTTGATTACTCAAGTTTGAGTAAGGTTTTAAAAAAAGTTCCACAAAGTTCCAGTTCCAAATACTTTTTTTCAAAAAGCCTTAAGCTTCTACTTTACTGTCTTGAGACTTTCAGCTCCCCCTTCTTCCCCCTTTTAATGTAAATTTAAATTTAGTTTAGGCAGGAGTCAGATAGAAGCTGAAGAATCCGCGGCGCACAATGGGCGAAAATCCCACTAAATACTATCTACTAAATATTATCTAGTATTATTAGGATTAAGGTAAAATGTAAATATTTACTTTCTTGGATCATCAACGGGCGACGGAAGGGATTATTAATCGGACTGTAAGAAAGGGAACATGTTCTTGTAATTGCATTTCCATTTTTTTAACAGAAACTATATTTATATATTTAACGTGATTATTTAAATTTCATGTTACCGATGTAGATGTAATTAGCCTATTGAAATGTAGTTTACCATATGATCAACTTTAAGAACTGTCATTAGAAAATGAGGCTGACGATACTGACTTGTAAGAAGAAAATGCTGAAGGATGTATTGGATCAGAAGACGATTGATGGATAATTCGTTTTTACCGCATAATATAATTGTATATATTTGTTATTATTAAAAAACAAGTCATTACAATGACTTTTTCCTTCAAGTTGTTAGTCTATTTTTGTTCTTTATTTTCGAATTATAGCCTATGTATTATTTTTTAAGAATATATGTGTCATGTTTATATAAATAATAGATGCAAAAAAGTACTACTTAAATGTTCCATAGATTTACAAAATGTTTTCCCAATTTTTATCTATTATGTCAAAATATTTTTGTGTCTACAACATTTGTTGTAGGATATACTAAAATCTATGGATCAAAGATTTTTTTAAATATTTTTCCCTATCTTAGTGACCTCAAAAATAATGAAAAACACAAAAAAAATAATTTTGTCGCCCTAAAAATGGATTTTTGCCCTCTGTGCGGCGGTGCGATTGCGGATTTATATCCACGAACATCGCGTCTGATGATCTCTTGGTGAATTAGAAGAATGCCTAGGACGACTTTTGGGCGTACGTGCAATGCGTTTCCGCTCGCTACGCTCGCTCAAGAAGATATCAAAACCCTAGTTAATCCAACTCGCAGAAATTAATAGAATTCTGTTAAATTCTGCGAGTTGGATTGGCTAGAATTTTGATATCTTCTTGAGCGAGCGTAGCGAGCGGAAACGCTTAGCACGTATGCCCAAAAGCGTCAGCTTACGACAGGTCAGCTACGACAGGTGAGTCTAAATTTCAATTATACTTCTTCATTAAGGATTATTGCACATGCGCATGTTTACAAATACGCTGTTTACGCCGTCTTTTATAGTCTCCATAACAGTGAACTTTAGTGCTTAATAACTTCTTTCCTAGTAGAGAGCAACTTTGTTTTTAACGGATTCGTGTTTAGTGCATCAAAATACGTTATAGTGCAAACTTTGAAGAATATCGGTGCTGAGGACGTTTTTTTTTTAATGATTTCCATTGATTCTGAAAACTCAAATTCTACCTGTTGTCATTTCTTTCAAGTATCTAAGAAAACTGTATGTAGTATACTCAAAACCTTTTTAATTTTATACAATGCCAAATAAGCAACAGGCATTCTATAGAATACCTAGGCATTATATAGAATGTCTAGGCAATGTGTGTAATACGATATAGAAACTAATACATTCTACACTTTGCCTAAACCACTCAGGCATTCTATAGAATGCCTGGATTATATACTTTGCCGGTAACATATGTTTATATATATGCGTTTGTGTATGTTTTCACTGAGCTGTCCTCTAACGTCCTTTACAAAGCTGCCTACTCAGATTCAAAGAGCTAATCTCAATATTCGCCAGAGCCGTGTGTCTTCATATTGCACTAGGGGGCTGTAATCCCAGTGTTATTAACTCCCACCCTTTCCGAGAACTCTCCTAATACGGGCAAGGGTGGATGCTGAAGAAAGGATAGGATGGGGACCTTCACCTGGAACTTCTAAGTAATATTCTCTCAAAGGTGTAATCGAGGGTAGTACTTCCTCAGAGAGAATTCCAATGTAACATTCTCCATATATATATACATATAATTATTCTTTTAGATGATCCAAAATATTTCTTAATGCTTTTTTGTTCTTTGTGGCTTAGGGTCGGAAAAGTAGCAATTCTTTGTATCACAACACTTTTGCATGCCCTACATTTTTCGTGCTTTATTTCATTCGCACCTCATCAGGGGCACTTCTACAACAAAATCCGTTTTTGCACCTCCCAATATTAAATATATGTAAATGAGATTAGATTAGATAACTGATGCCCGGATAACCGAGGAACCGCACCGAGGCCTGCAAAACCTATTGTGCCACCCGACGTGTCGTTCTGTTATAATACCTGACCCGTATCAGAGATGAACCTCCTTAAAGTTGTAAGGTTCAGTTCTGGTATCCTCCTTGGATCATCAATTATCGCAGTTCCGAAGTGCAGGTACCTCTTGGCTGCCAGTGTCGTGCATCTGCATACAATGTGGTATGGGGTTTCATCATCTTCGGAACATAAGCGGCACCATGTTGTATTGGTGAGTCCCATAGAGTAGAGGTGTCTCCGTAGTTTGCAGTGCCCTGTGAGTAGGGCTGTCAATAATTCCACATTGCTTCTGCAAAAATTGAGCAGTGTACCCGTTCTCTTCTTGTCCGCCATAAAGACCATAAACTGCTTTGCCTGTCTCTGGGTAGTGTTTTTACTCCACTTCCTCTTATGTTAAGCTTCAGCCCATCTACGAATGCTCAATCTGGCAACTGCCAGTGCAATTCCACATATTGGCTCAGGTGAAAGAGGTAACGTGGATGCCCCAACGCTAGCCAACTCATCACCCCTCTCATTTCCAGGAATGCCGGAGTGCCCTGGTACCCACTCCAGTTTGACCCCGTTTTTCCGGCCCAGATTATTTAGGCTATCTTAACATTCTTGTACGACCTTAGAATATATTTAAAATATAACAATATTTTGGACGTCAAAATCTTAAAGTAACCTTAAAAATATTTCTTAAGTCCTACCTAAGACGTCCTCTCGTCCCATGTACCTTTTACGGAGACAGGGGTTATACTAGTCATGCCCTAAGCCTACCAATATGGCCTCGTCTTTATATATATGTGGTGTCTAGATGTGGTATTTGTAAAGTCCGTCCGTCACAACAATTAGGTCTTAATGTATTATAGAAAAATTGATGCACGTTTTCAAGATCGGTCCTTTTATTAACATATTTTTTTTATTTTTTTTAGAATATAAATATTTTATTTGATTTTTTGTTTTAACGAATTTCCTTCTTTCCTTAAAATATTTACCTCCTTGAAATCGAAACTACGTTTTACTGATGTTGCATGCTCCGTCAATGCTGTGCTATTCTCATTTGTGTCAATGATTTTAACGTGTTGCAAAATTCATTTATTTAATAACTGTGCTGATCCCCTATATAATATTTGTTGCAATCTTTACAATTGATTTTGTATATATTATATTTTGTGCTTGAAACATGTAAGGCATGCAAAATAAAGTGGTGTGATACAAAGAATTGCGACTTTTCCGACATTAAACCACAAAGAACAAAAACGTATTAATATATATATACAAAAACCTGAACATCTAACATAACAAGCATATTGTTTTTCTAGCTATGTATTATGTTTTTTGTGTTTATATATACATATATATATATATATATATATATATATATGTGTGTGTGTGTGTGTGTGTGTGTGTGTGTTAGTATTAACTCTGTCCTGCTTGTTTTTACAGCCCCGATGAAGGCTTGTGTTTTAAGCCGAAACGTCGGCAAACTATTTAACCATTTTCAGATGTAAAATGTAGTGTTATTACAAAATAACGACGGAACCCAAATAAATTCAATGTTTGCCCACTCTCATTGTGCAATAAAATTGCAATAACAACTATTAATTCTGTGCAAACATTTGTCCTGTAATTGAAAAGATAGCAACAGCGAGGCCAAGTCTTAGCCAGAAAGGAGATTCAAAGAAAAAAATAAATATGGAGGGAGTTAATGACTGGCGGACTTTGAACTATTTGCTTTCTAGCTACTTCAGTTGGAGTTTGTGTTTGACTTGCTGACAACTCTAAGCCTTTCCTCAGCAAACAGAAATAATTATTCTCACAGAATGTTGTACACACAGAGAGGCCATTGTAGCTAAGAACTGTCGGGAATTCGCTCAAGATGTGGCAAAAATTTTAACAGCGTCCTGCCATGAATAATAAATATCTTCAAACTTTTTTTCTTCCCTTACCCCACCTGCCTTATACATATATGCATATATTCATGATAAACTGTTATAAAATCTTTGTTTTTCTTTTCTTTTTTTTATTTTGCAGTAATCCTCCACCACAGGATATCATTTATCTCCTTAGGTACTAAAAGTATTTCGAGGCAGTGCGGAAAAAAAATAATATCTATCTATAAAATTATGCCTCGGAAATGAGAAAATAACACTTCTGAGGGTTCAAATAGACCTTTAAAGAGAAGGGTTTCCTCTTTTCACATATTTTGCATTATATTTTTAAAATGTACTAACAAAACAAGGAAAAACCGTGCAAACGGGGGTTCGATGTGTCAAGTACTTATCTGTAAAAATTCGCATGTATTCCACATCTGAAATGCCAAAAAAAAAGGCACTTGTTTTTATTTAAATAGAATTTTTGTTAAGGAAAGGCTAATTCATCTTAGGAGAATGTGCTCATCATTACAAATTGTATTTATTGAAAAAAAAAAAAAAAAAATCATTCATTACACTGTTCTGCACGAAAATCCTCCTTCAAACCAAAACATGCTTTCTTACTGTTTTCAAATGTGCTGAACACGAATTTGAAGTCAGATTCTTTCTATCACGCACAGTTTCTTGAGAAATTCTAGTTTTTTATCCAAAAATGTGAGTTTTTTGTAAATTTGACGAATTTTTTTTTGGCATCAAAACATAGTGAAAAAAATGTAAAAGCCCGATGATTTTGAGCGCAATGAAGTATATTTGAACGAAAAAATATTTGATGGGAATATTACAAGTGGTTGAAGAAATATGGCTAAAAGTGTTTTTTCAGTTTTTGATCTTGAGGCAGGGATTTGGTCTCTACCTGGATCTTTAGGGGAATGACCTTCCTTTCTCTTTTATGGTGGTATCCTTTTCATTCAAATCCTTACCTGCCCCCCTTTCACCCTCAATACCCCCTCCCACTCAGCCCCTCTCTTGTCACTATTTTCTTCTAGGATTTGATCAGTACTCTCGAGGCTTTCGCTAAACGCACTTATTTGGATATTCAGTTGTGCTATCATTGTTCTGGGAACAGTTCACTTTTTCTCTGTAATGTCACGACAGTGTATAAATAAGCCTGATTCCTTTTGCTATGTTTGTGGTGAAGTCACATTCAAGTCCACTCAGAAACCTCTGACTCCGCTGGTGAAGAAGGCATACGAGTTATACTTTGGATGTAAAGTAAGTGATCAGGACAAATCCTGGGCTCCTAAAATATGCTGTAGTTCATGTTCACGTTCTCTGACTGGTAGGCTAAATGGGACACATAAGTCAATGCCATTTGCAGTTCCCATGATATGGCGAGAACCTACAAATCACGTGACCGATTGCTATTTTTGCATGACCACAATCAAAGGTTTCTCGTTCAAGAGCAAAAAGAAAATTGTTTATCCCAACATCCCCTCTGCCATGAGACCAGCTCCACATGATGCCTCCATGCCCATCCCACCAAATCCGAGTAAGTTCCGTCTTAGTTCTGAGGAGTGCAGCGATTCTGAAAGCGTTTCACTTCAACCTGGAACCAGTCAAAAAGAAGAAATTTCAAGTTCGTCCAGCCCCTCTGAAACTCAGCCACAGCTCATAAATCAGAGGCGATTGAATGATCTTGTTCGTGATTTAGATCTCCCAAAATCAAAAGCTCAGCTGCTTGGGTCAAGGTTGCAACAATGGAATCTCTTGGAAGGAGGCGTGAATATATCTTTCTTCAGAAAACGGGAATCAGGAGTTCTATGCTTTTTCTGGATGGAAGAAAATCTTGTATTTTGCAATGATGTATTTCATTTGCTCAAGGAACTTGATCTGCCAACCAATCCAGAGGAATGGAGACTATTCATTGACAGCTCCAAGTTTAGTTTAAAAGGAGTACTCCTTCATAATGGAAACAAACATCCATCTATCCCAGTAGCTCATTCGGCCCACATGAAAGAAACCTATGACAACATGAAGATACTTCTACAAAAAATCAAGTACCATGAGTACAAATGGCGCATTTGTGCAGATCTTAAAGTGGTAGCCATGCTTACAGGACTCCAAGGAGGTTACACTAAATTTTGTTGTTTTTTGTGCGAGTGGGACAGCAGAAAAAGAGGAGACCATTTTGTCGTAAAAAATGGCCAGAGCGTAAGGAAAAAGTAGGTGAAAAAAACATTACCAATCCTCCATTAGTGGACAAAAACCAAATAATTTTACCCCCACTCCACATAAAATTGGGGCTAATGAAAAACTTCGTAAAAGCGATGGACAAGGACGGAGAAGGTTTCATGTACTTAAAACAAAAATTTCCGCATCTCAGCGATGCTAAGATAAAGGAGGGAATTTTCGTAGGACCCCAAATTCGACATCTACTCAAGGACCTCACTTTTGAAGCAAAGTTAAATACTACTGAGAAAAAGGCTTGGATTGCTTTTCGAGAGGTATGTGCTAAGTTTTTGGGAAACGAAAAATTTAGAGACTACCGAAAAATAGTCCAAGAACTGCTTACTTCAAATAATACATTGGGATGCAATATGTCCTTAAAAATACATTTCCTGCATAGTCACCTAGACTTTTTCGCCCAAAATTTGGGTGCAGTTTCGGACGAACATGGAGAACGATTCCACCAAGACATATCCAGAATGGAAAAAAGATATACTGGCAAATGGAATGAGAAGATGCTGGCGGATTACTGCTGGACACTGCAGCGGGAGACAGAGGAGGAAGAGTACAAAAGAAAAAAAAATACTCATTGACGATGTGTGTATATTTTTTGAGTTGTGTCATATCTAGTAGTATACCTGATAGCATGCAGGATTCAATTAATTATATTTTACCGTTGAAAAAGAAAAAAAATCTTTTATAATAAAGACAATAATTTTCAAATACAATTTTTCATTTTTTCCAAGTTTCTCCTCTTTTCTCTCAAAATCAGAGGGTGATAGAATTTTTCTGAGTTCAGATTCGGACTCAGCACACCTGAAAACATGAGAAACAGGCAAAATTGTTCAAGGGAGGGGAGAAAAGTTTTTTTTTGCAGAACAGTGTTATTTGTGATCTGTAATTTTGGCAACTCTTATACCTATAGGTATTGGAGCTATATAAAGCTCCAATATTTATGTATTTTCTTCATTTAGTTTAGACTAAGGAGAATTGTTTTGTTGAGTGCTGAACACATTCTCCTATGCTGAATTACCCCTCCATTAACAAAAAAAAACTATTTATTTAAATTCAAGAGCTTTTTTTAGCACTTTCCTCCGAACGAAAGTAGCTATTGAGGTTGCACTCTTGACGGAATTGAAAAATTGCTTCAAATCTTTATCGATCCTACCTAGTAGACATCGAAAATGACCCCCGTTAAAATTTATATATATATATATATATATATATATATATATATATATATATATATATATATATATATATATGTCTGTTAACACGATAGCGGCCAGATTTTTGATTTTTCGTCACGAAACTTGGTATTTAGCATTCAATTAGCAAACGATTGAACGAGTTCGTTAACCACCAAAATCGGGCCCCCGGAAGGGGGGGTTGATCCCGAACCCAAAACAATAATTTGACCATGCCAGCCGTGATATTTGTTATATTTCAACGAAACTTGGTATTCGTAGTGGCAATCTAAAGTGAAAAGTGTGATGTAAAAATAAACAAAATCAGTTCATTAAATGGGGGGGTTTACATCGGACCCACTGATTTTTGTTATATTTCGACGAAACTCGGTATTGGTAGTGGTTATCTACAGGTAAAAATGTGTTGTAAAAATAAACTAAATCGGTTCATTAGGAGAGGGGGTTTACTCCGGGCCCAAATTACTAATATACTCATACCGGTAGTAATTTCTGCTGTATTGTAACGAAACGCGGTATACGTCATGGATAACTCATGAGAAGGAAGTGTTGTAAAAATGAGCTAAATCGGTCAATCGGAAAGGGGGTTTTTCTTTGTAATATATTTCAATAGAATTAGCTTGTCAGACGTAGGTTCGCAAGGCCGCCGCAAGGAGCGCTCTCTACCACTAGAGGGACTGTATCCTGTTCCTGCGTCAGATCAAAAGACGAAAATATGAAGTTCTTGTATTTACTAAGTAGTGTAGTAGGTACCATGTGTAAACATAACGCTGGAAGCAAATTAATTACAAAATTAATAATTGAACATGTTATTATTTTATTTATGTAGGATATTTTAAGCAAATTGTTCTGGAAGCCAGTCTACGCTACCCAAATTCTGAGGAAAGTGCTTAGTTATGCAGCTTCTGCGTGACGGACTTTTTGGCATTTCAGATGTGGAATACATGCAAATGAAAACGTATCTTTACAGATAACTACTTAACGTATCGAAATCTCGTTTGCACGGTTCTTCCTTGTTATGTTTTTTTTTTTTTTTTTTTTTTTTTTGTTTTTGTTTTTTTTTTTTTTTTTTTACGGCGCATCGACGTAAATCTTGGCCATTAGCGCCGACGTCCAGGGTGCAGCCAGAAACCTTCTCAGCGAGCCCTGAGATGAGAAAATTACTGGCGCCGGTGGGGATCGAACCCACCATCTCCCGCTTATGAATCTAGCGCGCTAGCCACTAGACCACGGGAGACCCCTGTTATGTTAGTACATTTTAAAAATATAATGCAAAATATTGGTAAATAGGAAACCCTTCCCTTCAAAGGCCTATTTGAGCCCTTAGAAGTGTTATTATCTCATTTCCGAGGACCATTTTATAGATCTCGACGAGAACTATAACTTTGCCCCTATGAAAAAATGTTGATATCTCAAACCGTTTAGTACTTATTTCTCTTGTGGCCCGTTTGTCTGGGCCCCTCCTCTATACATATATATATATATATATATATATATATATATATATATATATATATATATATATATACATACTAATAATAGCTGACCCAGTAAACGTTGTTTTGCCATAGACACCGTTTCTACTGAATATTAGGTAGTGAAATAATAATACCGTATATGTTGCGGGATCTCGTTGTTTAATATTTATGCATATCCGTCTTGTTCCTACCAGAACATTACCGGATATTGGATAGCGTCGTATGAATGGCGCTTATCAGCTATGGACTCAAGATTATTATTTCTTCTTCGAATCAGGGATAGCAATGATTCCACTTTGAATTAAATTGTTGACCATTTGCAGCTGTATTATGTTTTACTATTTCCGTTGCTCCGAACGATGTCATTTAGAAACATGAAATGAATGTTGGAATTAACTTCAGGTACAGGTTAGAATCTGGAGCCATATATCTCATTGTCAAAAGGATCATATGTTGAATGAAACTATATTTAATAATTTAAATTTATTTATTACAATTAAAGTACTAATATCGTTATTATAAAATGGGAATTGGTGGTTGAAGGTTGAAAATTTAGGGTTATATGTATTTTTTAATGCTAAATCATAATAAATGAAAATTAAATATTTTGTCGAAAAAATAAAAATTATTTTTTTGGGTGGGCCCCCTTATCACATAGTGGTATAAAAATTAGTTGTAATCCTATTCTCAGACCTACTGGGTATACATATTAAAACTCGCCTTTGATTTAGTTTATTCTAACAAGTGAATGTAGTTTTAATTTTAGTTTTAGTTTCGCCCAACATTGATCATAGCATGGTTATTAAGATTTATAGTCATATCTATAAGAAATTATACCCAGAATGTGCGGATAGCGATAAATTACTCCGAGCTGCTTGAATTTCTAGAAATACAAGCCCATAAGAGATTCATCTTTTTAAAAATGTATTTAATTTTATTTAAAAGAAAACATAATCCACTGTATAAATATATATATATACTCCTAAAGCAATATTATAATACCGTAGCCAACAATTTGTCTCTGGTATGACATTATTATTCATTATTAAGGGTTCCTTAGGAAATTTTATAAGGTTTAGGGATGCTATGAGGAAATAATAGATATTTATTCATATTCTTGAAAAAAAAATAGAGTTTATAGAGAGGAATGTTTGTAATATCTTTAGCTAGGCTTTATGGATATTCTATTCTTGTAGTAATTTATTTTTTTAATATTTATATTGACCGAGCGCTAATAACGTCAGCAGTTCAATGCACTAGAAAAAATATATATTTAGTGTTCTATATTTCTGAAATGAAATTGGCGCAACTCTTTAAAATCGACTTATTTCTTGTTTAATGGGAAATATTATAAACAGATTGAAGGCGCTAGCATGGGTTCACCACTCAGCCCAATAGCAGCAGAAATATTCATGGAGGAGTTTGAGAAGACAGCTATAGAAACTGCGGAGTGGAAACCAAGGCATTGGTTTAGATATGTTGACGACACGTTCGTGATTTGGCCTCACGGAAAGGAACATTAAAACATTTTTTCGAACACATTAACAAGATTCACGACAACATCAAGTTTACCATGGAAATTGAAGAAGACGGGGTATGAAAGTGGATGTGAAAGTAGAGAAGATTGGAGACCGTCTAGAACATTCGGTTTACAGAAAACCGACTCACACAGATAGATACCTAAACGCAGCTTCTCATCAACACCCAGCCCAGAAGAACACTTTGATTACTACCCTCATGACCAGATCTATCAGGATTTCCCAACCAAGCCATCTCAGAAAAGAAGAGAGACACCTGAAGTCAGCTCTAAGAAAAAACGGGTACACGGACGAAACTATAAAAAGGCAAACCACCAAAGCAAAAAGAAAGGTGGAGTCGACAGAAAAGGGAATGCAAAAAGACCCAAACGAGAAAAAAGTAATCATTCCCTATGTGAAAGGAACTACAGAGAAGATTACGAAGTTCCTAAAGAAACATAACATAAAAACAGTGTACACCACTGACTGCAAGATAAGCCAAATAATAAATAACCCCAAAGATAATTTACAGTTAAAATCACCAGGTGTCTACAGTATCCCGTGCTCCTGTGGAAAAGAATACATTGGACAGACAGGAAGATTGGTGTGCACAAGAATTTCTGAACATATGAAGACAGTTAAGAATGGAAATATTGAAAAATCGGCGGTTGCAGAACATTTTTCCAACACCAATCATGCTATCCAATTCGACCAAGTAAGCATTCTGGCGAAAATAGAAAATTACCAGGAACGGATCATAAGGGAGGCCATAGAAATAGTAAGATGCTCGGAAAATTTCAACAAAGAAGATGGGTACAAGCTCAGCAAATTATGGCATCCGGTGATTAAACCTAGAGAAAAAAGAATTCTCTATTTTGTGCCACTTGTGGCAAATGTGTAGTTTTTGTCCTTCCACTGAAGATAATAAATATTCTCTATTTTGTGCCACTTGTGGCAAATGTGTAGTTTTTGTCTTTCCACTGAAGATAATAAATATTCTCTATTTTGTGCCACTTGTGGCAAATGTGTGTAAAAGGACCATTTCTCACTTGTTTCCAATTAACGTAAGCCTTAAGTTTTATTATTTTTCGTTATTGAATGAAAACTATATAAATTTTAATTTTGTAAACAAACAACGCCGTCATTTTCATACCTTCCATTCAGAACTACTTTTTTAAAGATATTTTTAAATAAATTTTGATAACTATTGTATTATTTTAATAATTGACAATTATTCCAATAAATATTTGTGTTTATAATTATTATTTTTAAATTACATTACCAAAAAAATCAAATTAGAATTCGGGTCACTGGTGACCCGACGCCACTAGTTATGGAAGAAAAAGCACGCCACTAACTAAGGGTTAACAATGAATTGTGTAATTTTCGAATTTATCATTATTTTTATACAAAACAAGTAGTAAAAGTTAGTACAAATATAGACTTAGATACTATTAAATCAAAAAGTTTTTAGTTACTTTAACACAACTTCACTATATTCCACCTCACAGTCCTGCTCTTCTGAATCGGTCCCATCAACTTCTTCTATATTCTGGATAAGTAATTTGTGGAACTGGAACTTTGGGAGCTTCTGCCAGGCTGTTCCAAAATGCAGAGTAAGTAGTTTCGCCATATCTGGTTTTTTATCCTTCCTTATTGGTGTAACAGGTTATTGGTCAATTCATGATTTTCAAAAGTGTTTTTCATAAGATAAAAGTATTTTTAAGGCTGTAATATTTTATTGACTAGAAAGAGCATGAAAAGCTCAATCCAGTCATTCCGAAATCTCATTTTCGAAATTCTGTGGACCTGGGTCCTTTTGGAAATGGATGACTCATATATAACAAAACATAAACATTAAATTAACCTGAATTTATTTCACTCCTCTCCTTCTTTTCTGTTAATATTTTTGTTTTATTTTATTAATTTTTATTATTTTAGGGTACATAATAGATTCAGAGTCATTTCTATTATTTATTTATTGTTCATTTCCATATATTTAAATTAAACCACTTATTGTTATAATGTTTTTATTCTTCCACAATTTTATTTTCATTCAATACTCTACATGTGTGATTATGTAGGCATTAGTGTGTCTGTGTGTGTAAATTCCACGAGACATGAACGAACTACTCCGTGATAGCAGTCACCATATCAACGCTATACTTACCTTCCTAAAAGACAACAATATTTTTAACAAAATTTAACAACCCAAATAGTTACATATGGGTGTAGTATGGACTACAACAACCACTTAATTTTCTTGATTAAATTTCAACACAATATATATTTCAAACTGTCTAGACGACCCAAACTGTGTTTTAACACCGCCTTTGAAAGGTTTTAATAATAAAAGAAAATCACTCATGACGTGATTTATTCATCATGTCGTTATTATACATAGGATCCTCCTTGTGTAACTGTGATTGTACATGAGAGCTATTGTTCCTATATATAGTCATATTAAGCATAGAACCTCAATTGTACATAGAAACTGTTGTGATTATGTATAGTTATATTGTACATAGAAACTGTTGCGATTATGTATAGTTATATTGTACATAGGAACTATTTTCTTCTTTATTTTCTAATTTTTACTTTTAGCTGTTTGTTATTCACAAACTCAATTATACAATTAGACAAATACGTACTATAATGTAATTGGATTTATAATAATTATTTTATAATTATTAATATTTTATGGATGAATATTTATTTCCATTTTATATCTGTATTTTGGCAAAAAGCTGTCAATGCAGGGTGCTCATAAATAAATTACAAAAAAAAAAATAAAATAATGAGCTAATTTCTATAAGTGTAAGCTTAAAAAAAAAATGAATAAATCTCGTTTGATATAGAAATTAAATTATAAACTACCTAGTCCATTAATTTATATATGTTAGAATAGAATGTTTTAATACATTCTGTTTAATTAATTCTGAAAAAAGAAGTTAAAAATTATATTATCAGTAAGTAGTGAATATGGGCAACCTACATAATCTTTGATTAAGGCACCATACAGATTAAATTAGATTATAATGGGCTAAAAACTGTAATAATTTAGGCTAATAACGTACAAAGTTACAAAAGAGTTCTTTCTGTTTAAACAGATGTGATGTAATGCCCAGTTATTAGACCTAAAGGAGCCTGTTAGAAAAACTAGGAGTGATTACTGAGGGAAGAGCTGTAGACTGTAGGGTCGAAATCTGGATTCAGCAAAAACTACTCTCTTGTTTTCTTCAGCTAGTCCGCTATTCTGTGGTGATCTGGGCTAAAAATTAAGTCATATCAAGAGTGAATGTGTCGTACCTTTTGAATGAGCTCAAGGTTAGCCATATGATCATTAATCATATGGAATGATCTTGTGTTATTCCAATTAATAATTTGTCATGTGTCTCACTGTGTAATAGCGAATTAGGCGTCCACGTTCTAATTATTGAGATGCCGGTTTGAAACAGACTTGTGAAATCTTTTGGGTTCGGTAACTTTTTTTTTCCTTGATTTTTAAAGGCCATTCAACCACTATTGGGACATTTATGCCTCTTGTTCGGTCCGTTGGTAGCATCGATAGCAGAGACAAAGCCCAACGGCCGGTGGGAGGCGGACCTAGTCAAGGTAGAGTAGAGTCCCCCGTGCCAGTTCTACCGCCTCTGGTGACTGGCTGCCAGGTCTATGATAGAATATGTGCTTCTGGTGCCAAACCTAGGGGGACTCCTCCCCAACCCTAGCCAAGCCCATCGTTCCCGCCGACCCAAACGCCACCAACAGTCAAAGAAAAAAATAATTGTAACAAAATTTTAGTTTGTTAATGTCTTAATAATTTAAATTATATCAATTAATGATAGCTTATACATTTTTTTTAAGGGACTAATACGTCTGAAGTTATATGCTATACACAATAAATACTTATGTTACCGGGATCGGTAACATATGTATTTTCTCTTGAACTATGGATGCTTAGGAAAGCTGGCTACCTATAAATAGTCCGGCGGTAATACATACAGATGTAGATGCATTAACACTTTCTTCATCATTGACTTCTCTAGAAGTCGAGAGCGGCTGGGTCCTGTGTTCCGTTGACTTCTGTACAAGTCGAGAACTTCTCGTATCTCTCGCATTCTTTTTCTTCTCGACTTGAGAGCTATTAACTATCGTAGCATACTTCTAGTATTCCTGCCGTGAGGGTGTTCGAACGAGAGGTTTTGTCCGTGTGAGCTATTCAGGCGAATTACAACTTGTTGCTCTCTGAAGGAAAAATAAGTTTTTATAACAACCGGCGTTGTGTTCAAAATCACGGTTCATAAAAGGACTATGTGTGAGTGGGGGGGGGCATATATTTTTTGTTTGTTATTCATAATCTAAAAAAAACAGTCCCGTATGAGGGGCAGATACTATAGAGGTATCTGATTCTTGACCACACGGCGCACTAGGGAGATATTGTGGTCAGTAATAAAATTCTGCCGCCTGATTTTCCCTTTTGCTGCTTCGACTGCTGGTCGTTAGCACCAAGGTACACATTTATAAATTAATTAAAGGCTGGGTTGGCCTAGGTACAATCAGGGAGGCCGAATCAACCCATGAACGAAGACACTAGAAGATAAAAATCTTTAGTCATCGGGATTTGAACTCAGGTCCTCCAGCATATTAGTCCAGTGCTCTACCACTGAGCTGACCTCGCCCCCATTCATAATATGTAGGACAAATTATAAACAAAAAATCACTTTCATTTTTTTACAAGCCAAATCTGCTTACCAGACCACTATTTGTTCATCAAAATACACAATAACAAAATCGTAAAGTATACGAATATTCATTTACTGGCTTCCAGGTTATAAGTTTTATAAAATCGTGGGACGTTGGATATCTTATGAACAAATCATGATCAAGGTCATATCTATAGCCGTTGTCAAGGAAAATGGGCAAAAAAACTAGACATGTACATACTGCGATTCTGTCTTGTCAATAAAGCATATACTGACAGCTTGTAGACTCAGGACAAATTTTAAATTATCGTACTTTTTGACCAACTTACTTTACGATGGTAACCAGTACATTGATGAACTTATGAAATACCATGCAAATTTATAAAGGGATATTTTAAAAAAAAAATAAGTCCGATTCGCAGGAACTGCGTCATCTTAGCGCGGTTCCGTTCTTATCTCTAGTGTTTATGAAGGCATAGAATAGAAACAGTTATTACTTTGTTTAGATCAATAGCGACACACCTATCCAAATGAAATCTCAAACAAACCAGTCTTGAAAGGTCTTGATTTACAATCTTACCTGTATGGGTCAGCTATCCCATAAGTCGGCCAGAAAGGCCTCCGCTCAGAGGCATTTGGAAAGCCTTGGGATCTCTCTCTTTGAACGCTACATTTTTAACAATAAATTGATCTTCTTATTTTACTTAATCTGTTTTATTGTCAAATACATTATACGACTATAAGCAATTTAAAAATAACAAGTAATAAAACAGTTAATAAAATATTTTATTCTAACCCTTCCTTAACTCCAAACTTAACCAAAAGTTTAACATGTTAGTTTTGATGAAATTTAAACATGCAAAAAATGTTTCAACTGAATCCCATGATTCTAAGTACCCAAACCAAAAACGGTATTCAAAAATTATTTTTCCAATTTTATCAAAAACGGTTAAAGCTATCGCCTTGAAAATGGTTTCATTCGTTTTCCTAGCCCAAGAAGCCTATAAAACGAGTACTTACAAGCTTATGAACTCAAAAACGTAAGCGTTACGATTTTACGAAGATTCCGAACCATTTCATGTCTATTAATAAAATATTTTATTCTAATCCCAATAACGCTACACTTATACACAAATAAATATTTTTTAGGTATCTATTTAATACGAATAAAATAAGGTTATAATGAGCGATCCGCTGTGGCATACACGAAGTACTACCACCATGTGGAGTGCAACTAGAATAGACCGGCACGTCAGTACCACTGTGGTATGTAAAGAGCGCCTGTTCTGATACTCGCAAAAATTAGAAATCCTACATTCCTAAAGTTGTTTGGAGGCTTATCTTTATGACTCTAGAAAGGGACTTAGAGATGACTGAGAGGTACCTGGGGACAGGGAAAATGCCCTCCACCCTAAGCCTCCTAGCTCCTCACCTTCGAATTCCTATGATTTTGTTCAA